>CAUYSK010089285.1:0-41058 GCA_963575035.1 Avahi laniger
GGATTGTTTGAGCTCAGGAGTTCGAAACCACCCTGAGCAAGAGCGAGACCCCGTCTCTACTAAAAATAGAAAGAAATTAATTGGACAACTAAAAATACATAGAAAAAATTAGCCGGGCATGGTGGCACATGCCTGTAGTCCCAGCTACTCAGGAGACTGAGGCAGAAGGATTGCTTGAGCCCAGGAGTTTGAGGTTGCTGTAAGCTAGGCTGATGCCACGGCACTCTAGCCCGGGCAACGCAGTGAGACTCTTGTCTCAAAAAAAAAAAAAAAAGTTAAAGTAGTTTTTTCTGTCACCTAGGCTGGAGTGCAATGGTATAATCATAGCTCACAGCAGCCTTGAACTCCTGGGTTCAAGTGATCCTCCCACCCTGGCCTCCCAAAATACTGGGATTATAGGCATGCACCACCATGCCTGGCCTTCAAAAGTAGTTTTTACAAAGCTAATCGGAGGTTCTACTTTTATTAAAAGACTATATACTTGCATAGAAAAAATGTGGTTATCAGAAGGGGCAATTATAGGCAATTTTTTCCTTCTTTATGTAATCTTTTGTATTTTCTAAATTGTGTAAAATGACCATGTATTAATTTTATTTTTAAAATTTACTTATTTCTGAGACAGAGTCTTGCTCTGTTGCCCCCGCCTGGAGTGCAGTGGCATCATATCATAGTTCACAGCAACCTCAAACTCCTGGGCTCAAGCAATCCTCCTGCCTCAGCCTTCCGAGTAGCTGGGATTACAGGTGCATGCCACAACACCTAGCTAATTTTTTTCTGCTTTTAGTAGAGACAGGGTCTTGTTCTTGCTCAGGCTGGTCTTGAACTCCTGACCTCAAACAATCCTCCTGCCTTGACCTCCCAGAGTGCTAGGATTACAGGCGTGAGGCACTGCTTGAAAATGTATTAATTTTAAGATCAGAAGGAATGTGTTATTAAAGAAAGAAGAAAAAAAGATCAAAATTTGCTCAGTTCTGTGACAGCCTGTGGAAGTCAGCAATACTCAAAGGCTCCTGCCCTTGCAGAGCCTGTCCCCACTGAGTCAATCAGGCAGAGCCCAGTGGGAAACTCTACAGTGGCTACAGCATGACAGGAGGGAGGTGGCAAAGTCTTGGGAAGGCAATGGAACCTCTCCGGAGGACAGACAGGATTCTCTAGTTACAGGGACTGTAAATGGCTGTGGGGCGGGGGCCGAGCAGGTTGTGGGGGCAACCTGGACTATGTGTCAGGGACAAGGGGAGAAGCAGCAGGAGTCCTGTGCTGAAGGGGCTAGAGCAAGGGTGGGGCCCACCATGGGAGGGGTCTTTCATGAAAGGCAGGTGGAAAATTATGAAATAGGAGAATTCTGACACTGACTTCTCTTTTCCGAAATGAAAGAGATATTTCAAGACCATTTATTTCCTACCATCAGAGCCTGCAGGGTAAACTTGAATCCTACTACTGGCCCTTAGCACCTTGCTCTGGGTCCTAGCAGGCACCACATTCAAAGAAACCAACCTGCAGGCTGCTGGTATATTTAGTGGGATGGATGGGAGGGTGAGCTTGGTCAGACTTGTTCCCGTTGCGTGGGGTGGGTCCGCCGCGCTCCAGAATGCTCTGGGCAAAGGCTCCCCAGTGCGGATCTGGGGTCTGCTGTTCCACCAACGCTGTCAGGTTTAAGTCTCTGGGAAAAATGTTTGTTTCCGTCCGGGGATAGCTGATGTACCTAAAACGAAGGCCAACAAACAGAAAAAGAATTCTTTTTAGGCTCTTTAGTTGGTTTTTAAGCAACTAACAGCACCTGGTAGCACCTGCAATTACCTATCTCATATAGTCAACTCACCTGAAAGCATCCTAGGTTATCTGCACCGAGAAAGTTCTGAGATGCCCCGCATGGGGTGAAAAGCAGCCACAAGGGGAAGGGAACAGGCCAACTTGGCACAGGATCAAGACCCAGGACTCTGCCAGTGCCTCATGGCCTGGGGCACGTCACTGGCTTCTCTTGGGGTCAGTCTGACCCTGGTGTAGCACAGAAGTCTCGTCAGCCCCAACAGCTCCACCAGTGTTTTTCTCTAACTTTTCCTGGAGTACATAAAGGACATTGCCATCTCTAAAACTATAACGTAGACTCTATATGTCATTTTTTTTTTTTTTCTTTGAGACAGAGTCTCACTCTTTTGCCGGGGCTAGAGTGAGTGCCGTGGCTTCAGCCTAGCTGACAGCAACCTCAAACTCCTGGGCTCAATTGATCCTTCTGCCTCAGCCTCCCGAGTAGCTGGGACTACAGGCATGTGCCACCATGCCCAGCTAATTTTTTCTATGTATTTTTAGTTGGCTGATTAATTTCTTTCTAATTTTAGGAGAGGCGTGGTCTCGCTCTTGCTCAGGCTGGTCTCGAACTCCTGAGCTCAAACAATCCACCTGTCTTGGCCTCTCAGAGTGCTAGGATTACAGGCGTGAGCCACCATGCCCGGTCTCTATATGCCATTTTAAACCTTCGATTAGCCACTTAAAATTTGAGATAGTTTACATTCTATTTTCATACAAGTCTTCAAAAAATCCAGTGCATATTTTACATTTACAGTACATCCCAAGTTGGACAACCCAAACTTCAAGTGTTCATAGTCAAATGTTGGACAGCACAGTCAGAGGACCTCCTTGCTGGGGTGCCCGTGACCCCTGGGTAGGGATGATTTTCACAGGCAAACAACTCCCAGAGGTGTTGCCTGCTCTCTGCCACTTGCCAGGGCACCAGGGAGATTGCTGAGGAGTCAAGAGTAGCATCTGGATTTACTCTATGAGTTCTCATACTGAAATGCCTTTTTCGTATCAGAAAAGAAAAGTCAATGTCAAAATCCTCTGTCAGAGCTTGGATGTTATTTAGACAATTTGTGTTTCCTCATGAGCTCTACTTCTAAAATCTTTCACCCTGATAAAGTTGCTTCAAATTTTACTCCCCAATCTACTTTCAAGAATACTCACCCTTGAGTGTAGAGCTTTTCAGCAATCCTCATGGTTTCTTTAGCGTTTATTCTCAACTTGCGGGAAGCCAGCTTCTCAAGCTCCTGTGAAATGGGTCGACAGGCACGTTAGGTGTGAGTCAGAGGGCACGACCCGGCTACACAACTCGTCTTCGGACAAGTCTGCCCCTGTCATGCCAGGTTCCTCTGTCACACAGAGGGGGCAAGGCTGTCTGAGAACGATTTCTGGGCCTGCCAGCAAAGCCAGATTCCCCGCCCAGTGGTTCTCAGACTGATGTGTGAGGCTCACCGGGGAAGCCTGCCCGTTGGGGACTTGACAGAGCAGAGCAAGGCTGGGACAGAGGCTGAAATCTGCACTTTTTAACAAGCAGCCTAACATACAGTAATAACACAGGTAGTCTGAGAATCAGATTTTGTGAATCCCACCCAATCCCCAGTAAACTCCCCTGGATGGTGAAAACCATTCTTTAAGGCCTCCTGGGGGATAACCAGTTGTTCTTTTCCCTAGGCACCACTCCAACAACGCTGTCGACTATATGTCAAAGCACATTTAACCAGAAAGGAATAAAACATGTATGCCTACTATATAAAATCAATCCATGACTTTCCCCTGGGAATCCCTCAACACATACCCACGTTTACCGTGGCCTGTTCGAGACAAGAAATGCACTGCCTAGCAGCCCGTGCACATTTTTTAGCCTGCACATTCTGTATGTACAACTTCAAAGTGGACTGTTCCAGATGAAGGAGCAGCAGGGTAAAGCTTTGATTCCTTTAGAACCCGCTTGCGGCAGGGCGTGTTGGCTCATACCTATAATCCTAACACTCTGGGAGGCTGAGGAGGGAAGATCACTTGAGGTCAGGAGATCAAGACCAGCCTGAGCAGGAGCGAGACCCCGTCTCTACTAAACATAGAAAAAATTAGCTGGGCGTAGTGGTGCGTGCCTGTATTCCCAGCTACTCGGGAGGCTGAGGCAGGAGGATCGCTTGAGCCCAGGAGTTGGAGGTTGCAGTGAGCTACGATGATGCCACTGCACTCCAGCCTGGGGGACAGAGCGCTACTCGGTCTCAAAAAAACAAACAAACAAAAAAAAGAACCTGTTTGCTTTACGACAGACCTTATATTCAGTCCAGCTTCCTGGTGGCAAATGAGGAAGTAGAGAAGAGATCTGGAGATGTCAAGGGGCTTGGCCCAGGTCACACAGGTAAGCCTGACAGTAATTCTAGCCCGAATGTCCTGTTAAATGGTGACCGGGAAGGCACACTCCTAATGTGATTTACTCAGACTTGTGTCCCATGGGGGTAGCTCTTCCTGGGGTCAAAAATTTGAGAAGCCCTGTTCTAAGATCAGTTCATATAGCATATTATTTAAAATAACACACAGATTATGCAGAAATATGAAAAAAAATGCTTGGGTGCAAAAAATAAGCTACTCTAATTATAAATTATAATGCTGTAAAAAATATGAATGCGAAAAAAAAACCCAGTAAGACATCAAAATTATACCAACAATTATGTAAGGATGGTCATTTGTCTTTCTCTTTTTGTTTCCCAAACCTCACACAATGCAGTTATATTGGACTTGACAAATAAAAAAAAAAAAAAAAAAAAGGCATTAAGAGGCCAAGCAGGCCTCATCTTTCCCAAGTGCTCTGCTATGTGGCACAGTGATGGGTGATGTTTCCTTCCACTGTACCACAGTCCGCGCAGTAGAACTACAGCCCCAACAACGGGAAGTAATTGTTCCTCAGTGCCTGAAACAGTCTGGAACATACCACAGTGTCCAAAGCTTGAGGCCGCCACTTGCTCTTAGGCTTAGATCTGACCTCCACCACGGTTGCCACGGGATCCTAGGAAGTCAGGAAAGCAAAGACAACATGAACTTCCAGCCTTCCCCTGGGCTGCACCTGCTCACCACTCCAGACCATACTGACCACTGGCTTAGGCCACAGTGACAGCCCCGGAGAGCTACCTACTTAATGGTGCTTGTACCTGACAGTGTAGTGGACATCATTGTCTCTTTCCCACTCAAACCAAGATTCTGAAGGGCAATCTCACAAGCCTTAAAGAGCCTATGAAATACAACAAACAGCCTATGCATCTCCTGAGTAGTTTCCTATGCACACACACACAGTGTTATTTTTTTTAAATTCAGCATAATACAGAGTTAGAAATAGAAATTGTACAATATAAGCTAGAGAACTGTAATCTTAAAAGCAACTTCACACTTTTAAGAGCCTGTACGTGAACAAAGAACTCAGTTTAAGTGGTTTGCTCATGAGGATATTTGTCTATCGAAATCCAAATTTCTCCTTCCCAAAAGACTTGAGGACCAGCTGCTCATAAGCTCTAAGTATATCCCCTGCCACATATTCCCACACCACATCCTAGTGAAGGAGAAACACCGCAGGTCTTCTCATTTAACAGATAAACATGCAATAACACATACACCTGGTGGTCCAGGGTCAAAGGATAGAGTGGGTGACAGGAAGGGGCAGAAGTGTGCAGAAGGGGCAGGGACGTGCTGGGATCCAGGCCGTGCTCTGCTGTATACTCGCTCTCTTGCGTGTGTGCGTGGATGAGTCACTTCACTTTGTCTAGGTTCCTCATCTGTAAAATGGGGATGGCATCACCACCCTCACAGGTATTATTAGAATTGAACAAAATAATATGAGACAAAGTATGCCTGGCACATACCAGGTGCTTTGCAGTTCTCACTTCCCTATGAAATTAATTAATAACAATCCTGCCAGTGGGCTATAGCCAAGAAGCACCCATGAATTATCAAACCTAGAGATCTCAGGATTCTCCTTAGGCACCACTGTGTGTAAGCCCTGGGAAAAACCAGGCTATGTACTGAATGACAGGAAGTGGCATCGCAAAATGTACGACCAGTTCAAGGGTCAGGAAATGTGAAGGCAGAGTCCCCACTGCCAATGACTGGCCTGTGGCGTGCCTTTGCACGTGTTGTTCTGAGACACAGCTTCCCCTCCATTCCTCCCCTGGCTGCCTCACTCCAACCCCTGCTCAAATGTCACCCCTCTGCGATGTCTTTCCTGATCACATCCAGAACAGCCCCCCCTGCCCCCCAGGCCTCTCTCTATCCCTTTTCTCTGCTTAATTTTCTTCCTGGCCTTAACTGCTATATGAAATTAACTCGTTCATTTGTGACTTTCATTTCTCTAGACTTCCTTATGTGATCAAGAGGGGACAGATGCTATCCAAATTGCTTCACAGAGATTCCCTAGGAGTGTATGATCTGGACTGTCTAGCTGATCCCTGTTAATCTCTGGTGACAGTATATGCCCCGGAGAGGGATTTTCAGCTACAAGTTCTCAAAATTTCTGATTTTATCTAGAATTTCTACAGACCCTTCCCTTCCATATTTTTAGCGCTGTTTTCTGCAAACTTAAAGCTCAAGCTCAGGGGGAGACTGGGACAGAGACTGGCCAGGGAGGTGTGCAGAATGTTTCCTAGATCATTAGGGTTTCAGAGCAGTTCTTACCTCCATACACAACTGATAGAGGACAAGACAAGCTGTGTGGTTGAAGAGTCGATGCCTTTTCCAGTTGAATTCTACGATGCCATCTTTGTGGTCATGAGTTACTGTATTGGGGAGAGACAAACAGAAAGGCTGTGTCTCAGAGAAGTCACGTGATATGACAAATAGAAAAGGTATTGTACACTGAAGGCCAAAGGAATATGAAACAGGGAAGAGTTTCTAGATGACAAAAGAAACATTAGGTAGATTCTGAATATTGTAATGGGGCAGAGAGAAGGGCAGCAAGGTTTTTTTTTTAAATCACGCCTTTAATTAGCACTATTAATGCTCCCCAGTCCCTTGTTATTCCTGGGCCCGTGCATACACAACCCTCAGCCTTACCTTTAATCCTGTGGAAGACCTCTGGCACGAACGCCTGGATGGCTTTGAACCTCTCCACCACGAAGCCCAGTGTGGGGAACTGGCAGCTGCCATAACTGATGAGCTGCTCTGCCAGCACCTCGGGGAAAATCCTCTGAAGCCGCAGCGTCTGGAACCTGGTGAAGGCAGCTCCTGGAGAGTGAGGAGGAAGGGAGGGAGAAAGGGAAGGAGGAAGGAAGGGAGGAAGGGAGGGAGGAAGGAAAGAAGGAACAAGAGAACAATGGATGCCGAGGTCAGAGCTGGCTGCGTACATTTACACAGAACCTCATTTTTGGTTCCACAACCAAACACCAATGCTCCCCGTGGCAGTGGGAGGATCTGTCTGCTCCTCACCTATTCTCAGATCCAGCTCCTGCCTCACATCCACAGCGTCACTCACTCTCTGATCAGGCTCGGCCAGGTTTTCACAGGCCATCCTGATGGCACGGGGCGTGATCTCAGAGAAACGGGCTCGCAACACCTGCAGACTGGGCTTCACTATGGAACACAAGGTGGCACCGAGGTCAAAGTCAGATCACACTGCCCTCCATCATAAGGGGCTCACTTTTCTTAAACTACGTTGAAATGAAGGCAAACCAGTTCAAGAAGCTGTGCCGGGCCCGATTTACCTGTATGTTAAATCAACGGTATACAATGTCTAAGAGGCAAACATCACATGACCTTCAAACTGATGTCAGAAATAACTGCGGAGTGAATTTTAGCGATTAACTACCATTCACTTGGTGGACCTTTTGAGACTTCAACCTTACTGCTCTCTCAGGCCTTTAGGGAAAACAAAAACTCTGTTAATTAAAGAGTCTTGTGGGGAAATTTCATGTCCCTTCAGGAAAGAATAAAGGCATACACAGCATCTTTGAAAGTTAATGCATTTAAATTTTCAGGAGTCATCACAGTATTCAACACAAAACCTCTTAGGGAAAATAGGAACCCCACCCTCTGAGCCTGTTCATCACTTCCTCTAAGTTACATGAAATCATTAAACCTGTCCGAGCCATTCACATCCACTTTAACAATTATATATTAGTATTAATAGTCGTTGTACAATGAATATGGGAGATTAAGAAAAAAAATAGAACATTTTAGAATTATTCTTTGTACTTTACTTATGATATATCCATTCTTCTGCATATATTCAATACCTAATTTTAAAAAATAGACTATAAGGTACCTGTTCTTAAGAAGCTGGGGATCTCCTTGTACCTAACAAGGAATAAGCCCTGGGCTAAATGGTCTACACTATCAGTAACTCATTTAATTTCCATGGCAGCCCTAGGAAACAGATTGCCCCACAGGAGGAAGTCAAGGCTCCCAAGGGTTCAGTGATTTGCCCGAGGAGGAAGAGTATCTGCAGAGGAACTCAGCCACGGCCACGTATACGCAGACACCAGGAATGCTATTTACAGGGCTCCAAAGTGGAGAGACACAGCAGCAGCACGTACCAGCCTTGCACACGTGGATGATCTCAAATCCGATGTTTTCACCTTCTCTATCACAGTCAGTCCAGATCACCAGAGCCTGGCACTGCCGTGTCTCTCGTTCCAGAGTTTTCTGAGGTTCACAGAGGAGAAAGAGCGGTGAGAACAGAATCGCAGAGCCATGACTTTACACCTCAACACCTAAGGGACCTGACTGAAGAGCAATGCTGTTCTTGGAGTACACCATCTTGGTGAGGGAAAGAGATCAAAGAAGCCTGCTTTTACTAGCGCTAATGATGGCGAGGTCACTAGTATAACCCTCCAGACCCACAAATGAGCTTTCACAAGATGGAGGGAAAATACAGGGTTTAATACCACTTCATCTATATGACAAAACCTAAAACTCAGCTCTCACACTTATGACTTAGGTGATTCTGAGTATGTCCCGGTTAAAAAATAAACACCAACTGAATTTCATCCCAAGAAGGTTTCCCAGTTAGCAGTGAATTATCATAACTGTAGGTGACCTGACTGCTTGAGAACTCGCAATCTACTGTCAAACAACCATTTACATTTTGCAGCCTCTTCTGTTCTAACTAGAGGTGGGATGACGGCTAAAATTAATCACTTAACCATACTTATTCCTAGGATATAAACTACTACTGTTCATAAAAAGGGCTTACTTCAGTCCGTTGGCCACTACGTTTAAACAGCCTTATTTATACAACGGGTAGGAGTTAACTTTTTAAATCATGGTACTAAGTTTGGCGGAAAACATTATCTCCAAATTCTGATGCATTAAAAATACAGAAATCAGTCAGTTTGATTCTCTATGGTTGTTCCAACTTTAGTGCCAAATGTCTTCAAAAGACCCCACCTTGATGTCTACAAAATTCTCTGGGCAGTACTTTTCAATTTCTGCTTCAAAGAGGACAAGGGGGTTGCAGCTCTGCCTAGAAAAGAAAAAAACACAGTCTTACCTCAGCACATGATGGAGAACCCTCCGCTCTAACGACAGTGAACTGCTCCAGGGGCTCGTGGGTGGATCCCCAAACAGGAGCAGTCCCAGCAGACTGAAAGCAAGGCTACAGCCCTCTGTAAAGCGCACTATCTACTTCGCCAGGAGGATCAACAGGCGCTGCTAAAACATTCTGAATGTCATGGGCACCTTTCATGGGCATCTGTACTTGGATAAATGCAATCTGATGACTGCAAGAAAAAGGTCTGGCTATTTTGGGAGAACACTTAAAAGTAGCTGTTTATTCTAAAGGTCTGATAAAAATTCACAATAAATCAGATGATTCTAGGTCATCTTAGTACTATAAATTACACAGTAAGATCAACATGCCTCAAAATTCCTGTAATATTTCAAAACTTACTGTAATAATCTGAAAGTCCTTCCCCCAGGAATTGTACTGACCATTTTCGAAACTGCATCTGGAAATCATGAGCCAACAAATGTCCAGAAACCGAAGTCATTATCATGGTAACATTCTGAATGATGACAAAACTCAAGTTAGTCTTTCTGCAGTTATATTTTGCCAAATCATTCAAACAAAAGGGAGGAATTTTTATTAAAGGGGGGAAAAAAAAAAACCTCAGCTGATTGGGAAGAAACAAACATAAATATAGCTCTTTAGGTCAGGTATGGCAGCTCATGCCTGTCATCCTAGCACTGGGAGGCAGGAGGATCGCTTGAGACCAGGAGTTCAAGACTAGCCTGAGCAAGAGTGAGACCCTGTCTCTACCAAAAAATAGTAAAAATTAGTCAGGTGTAGTGGCACGTGCCTATAGTCCCAGCTACTCAGGAGGCTGAGGCAGGAGAACTACTTGAGCCCAGTAGTTTGAGGCTGCAGTGAGCTGTGATGATGCCACTGCACTCTAGCTGGGGCAACAGAATGAGACTCTGTCTCAAAAAAAAAAAAAACCAAACCAACCAAACAAAAACCCCAAAATAAAAAACCAAAAAACTCTTCCAAGCCAAAAGCCACAGAATATAATCACCACTTTTTTTTAACACCTATGATGTAAGATTATCACCAGTTTAATTCTAGTACCATGATGTCTTCTGTATCATTTAAAATTTCCTCAAACTATTACATATTAGCTTGTTTATTATAAAGAGCTGATATGAGACTGTATTTTACTAAAAAGAGGAAATCTGATTATATTTTATTAAATTTCCTTATAAATTATAGAATGATCACCCATAACCAAAGACTTTTAGGTCACAGCAATAGCTATTCTTAAGACAGTGATATATTCTACATACATCCAGGCTACTTCCTGATTAAAGAACTCTAAAATACAAGCAATTTAAGGAGGATGTATAGTAAATAGTTGCTCTTTTTAACTATAGCTGAAACTCTAAGGGATGTACACTAAAATGGCACATGGATCTGAAAGCACACTTCAGCTTTACGATGGAAATATTTTAACACCTACCTGGCCATATAGGTGATAATCAAATTCATAGATCTTGTTGAATTTAGAAAGTCCTTCTCTCTATAAAACAAAACAAAAATAATTAAAAAATATAAACTACATTAACAAATAACTCCTCAGCATAAAGATCAAGCAAAATCCTGAAAAGTGAGAATATTAAAAATGCAAAATAGTACTTTCTGTAGATTAAAAACCAGGCTAAATTATTAAGACCACTTAAGTGGCCCCTCAGAAATAGTTACCAAGCATATACTTGATAGAATCTACAGAGTTTTTATACTGAAAGGTAACCCTGAGATCAGTTAATATAACATTTTATATAGATGAGTATGGACTTTTCCAAGGTCATGTGACAACTTAATGGCAGAGAAGGGATTAAGACAGGTCTCTTGACAATTTTCTCCTTCCTTCACATACATCTCTGCTGTTTCCTGGCTATACAATTACACCAATAAACTAGTGATCACGGGCAAGTCATTCAGCTTTCTAAGCCTCAATTTTTTCCAGAACGAAGTTATTGCTGAGTCCCTCTGGTTCCAAAGTCTAACGACCCTATGAAGCCCTGGTCAGAACTGGAATCCAATCTATAAAGCGCTTCTTCAGCTGCAATTACAGACCATCAAGACCTTCTCTGAGTAGATCCCACCTTCTTCCACAAACGTATTAAAAGCAGTTAGGCCTATGAAGCGCCTAACACTGAACGCAAAACAAGAGAAAGGCTGACTGGGAACTGGGGAAACGTTTAAGGGCCAAGAAAGACCAGTATTAGAAGATTTGCTCTCAGTCTCAAAAAGACAATTTTTCTGTGTGTAGCCAGGCGTGATGGCCCATGCCTGTCATTCCAGCTACTCAGGAGGCTGAAGTGGGGCGCTCAAAACTTACTGCAAAGCTACAGTAATCAAAACATTGTGGTACTGGTACTGGTATCCTTATACCAGTGTGGTATATAACATATATAACGATGGAATAAAACTGAGAGTCCAGAAACAAACCTAAACATCAATGATCAATTGATTTTCTTTTTTGAGAGATGAGGTCTCACTATGTTGCCCAGGTTTGAGTATTGTGGTTATTCACAGGTGCTATGACAGCACAATACAGCCTCAAACTCCTAGGCTCAAAGGATCTTCCTGGCTCAGCCTTCTGAGTAGCTGGGACTACAGGTGCCACGTCCATCCAATGGGCAACCTAAGCATAGTCTTTTCAACAAGTGATGCTGGAACAACTGGATATGCACATGCAAAAGAATGAATTTGGACCCTTACCTCACATTATATACAAAAATTAACTTAAAATGGATCAAAGACCTAAATATAAGAGCTAAAACTATAGAATTCTTAGAAGAAAATATAGGAGGAAATCTTTCTGATCTTGGATTTGGCAATGATTTCTTGGATATGACATCATATCCAAGTATAAGCAACATTTCTTCAAAGAACATAAACAAATGGCCAAAAAGCACTCAAAAGATGTCCAATTTCTTCAGTCACTAGGAAAATGTAAATCAAAACCACAATGAGATACCACTGCACAACCTACTAGGATGTAATTAAAACAAAAAAAGGAAGATAAGTGTTGTTGAGGATGTACAAAATTTAGATGTGGAAAAATTAGAACATTGAGGAAATGTAAAATGCTTTGGCCACCGTGGAAAACAGTTTGGAGGTTCCCCAAAAAGTTAAACAAAGTTACATGTCATATCAATTCCACTCCATATAATTTACCCAAAAGAATTGAAAACAGTTATTCAAACAAAAACTTAATTCATGAATTGTCTATAGCAGCTCTATTCATAAGAGTCAAAAGATGGAAACACAAATGTTGATCAACTGATGGATGGTAAAATGAAATCTGATCTACCCACACAACGGAGTACTACTCAGCCATAAAAAAGAATGAAGAATCAATACATGCTGCAACGTCGATGGACTTGAACATTGTGGTACGTGAAAGAAGCCTGGCACAAAAGACCATGTATTGTATGGTTCCATTTATAGGAAATATCCAGAATAGGCAAATCCATGGGGACAGAAAGTTAGATTACCTGGTTGCTAGGGACTGAGAGGAGGATGTAAGGGGAAGTGACTGCTTCATGGACATGAGGTTTCCTTTTGGGGTCACAAAAATCTTCTGGAATTAGGCAGTGATGATGGTTGCACAACACTGTGAATGTACTAAATGCCACTGAATCATATACTTGAAAATGATTTAAATGGTAAATTTTAAGTGTATTTTACCACACTCAACCACCTACACACACAATCTACATGGCTCTTTAATATCCTCATGGTCTGCATTCAACTGCTTCTCTTGCTTAACTCACTGGCTTTTCTTCCAACCACATGCCACTCCTAACGTCTAATTATTTCTGAACATGCCAAGCTGTTTCAAGCCCCTGGGTTGTTCTTTACACTGTATCCACTGCTTAGTAATACTTTTAAACTCAGCTCAAACATTCATCCAACAAATATTTGCTGAAAAATCTGTATTTCAGACACTATATTAGTCCCTGTCCTTTGGAGCTTCGAAGTCGACAGAGGGGCGGTGATAGATCAACTAAATAATTGCACATTACATAATTTAACTGTAACAGGTAGATGCATTTCAAGTAGGAGAATAGAGTGCATTGACAGCATGTCATTAATGGTCCCACAGTGGGGGATGGTGGTGAGAGAAAGGTTGCTTGGAGAGACATTTAAGCAACGTCTCTCCTTCAGCTGCCCAAGATGCCAAAAGAAAAGAAGCCCAAGGGGAAGAAGGTGGCCTAGTCCCTGCTGTCATGGAACAGTAGAAGGCCAAGGTGATAAATCCCATTTGAGAAAAGGCCTAAGAATTTTGGCACTGGACAGGACATCCAGCACAAAAGGGACCTCATCCACTTTGTCAAACAGCCCCACTACAACCAGTTATAGTGGCAAAAAGCTACTGTCTATAAGCGGCTCAAAGTGTCTCCTATGATTAACCAGTTCACCCAGGACTGCCAAATAGCTACTCAAGTGCTTGAGCTAGACCACAAGTGCACCCAAGAGACAAAGCAAGAGGCAAAGACTATTGGCCTGGGCTAAGAAGCTTCTAGCAAAGAGGATGTGCCCACTAAGAGACCACCTGTCCTTCAAGTGGAGGTTAATACTATTACCACATTGGCAGAGAACAAGAAGGCTCAGTTGGTGGTGATTGAACATGACATGGATCCCACAGAGTTGGCTGTCTTCCTGTAAGCCCAGTGTTGAAGGATAGAGGTTCCCTACTGTATTGTAAAGGGGAAGGCAAGACTGGGACATCTAGTCCACAGGAAGACCTGCACTACTGTAGTCTTCATACAGGTTAACTTGGAAGACAAGGGAGCTCTGAGTAAGCCAGTGGAAGCTATCAGGACCAATTACAAGGACAGATATCTGCAGTCACTGGGGAGGCAGTGTCTTGGGTCCAAAATCTGTTGCTCACATTACCAAACTGCAAAGGCTAAAGAACTTGCCACTAGATGGGTTAAATGTTGTGTTTTCTGTATGTAAAAACAATAAAACTTCTTGTTAAAAAAATAAAAAGCCTTCCCTTTTGGCTAGAATCTTCTAGTAATTTGCCAAATGACAAACACAAAGTGAAAGAGGAGAGGCACCTCTACACCTCTTAGAAAACATGGAGTCGTTCCTTTGGCCACACGCATGAGAATCTACAAGACAGGTGATATTGCAGACATCAATGGGTGCTGTTCAAAAAGGAATGCCCCCTGGTGGTGTGCACCTACAGTCCCAGCCCCTCTGGAGGCTGAGGCAGGAGGATTCCCTGAAGCCAGGAGTTTGAGGTTGTAGTGAGCTATGATCATGCCATGGCACTCCAGCTTGGGCTGCAGAGTGAGGGGAAGAGAAGTGGGAAGGGAAGGAAAGGAGGAGGGGACGGGGACAGGAAAAGAGGAAGGGCAGGGAAAGGACGGGAAGGGGGAAGGGAAAGGAAAAAGAAAAAAAGGAAAGGAAGTGAAGGAAAGGAATGCTCCATAAATCTTACCATGGCAAAACTGGAAAAGTCTACAATGTTACACAGCATGCTGTTAGCACTGTTGTAAACAAACAAGTTAAAGCAAGATTCTTGCCAAGAAAATTAATGTGCACACTAAGCATTTTAAGAAAGACCTCTGGACTGGAGGGAGAGAGGGAGGGAGGGAGAGAGAGAAAGAGAAATGTTGACATTTCAGCAGAGCCCTGAAGGATAAAGAGGGGTAGGTCTCAAGAGGCCCAGAATCCTAGAAGTAGGGCAAACCTCGGGGCTGCTCACCAGGACTTTTTGTACTGGAAAGAGGTGAAGCTCTCAGCCAGCATTCACACAAGCCTGGCTCCGGCTCCCACTGTCCCTAAACTGGAAAAAGGTCTAAGGATCCTGGGATCTGTAAAGAAAAGGGAGCAGAGATCTTCCACCCATGCTCTTAGAAATGTTCTCCTGAAAACCATTTCAGGATCCATTTTGGTTATTTGATTTTCCTGAATAGCTTTTAACGTCCCCCGTGTCACCCCCAGTTATGAAACTTTTTGATCTTCCTTTTCATTTGCGCCTTCAGTATGGGCAGAACACATTCTTACCCCTTGCGCCTCTCAGAATCAGCTCACAGGGGTGGGAACAGGGCTGACTTCACCTCTAATCCCCAAACCTTGCAGTGCTGCCCTGTCAGTGTTCACTTTGAGACTGCAAAGTCACACGGGTGCAGAATGGAGGGGCTGCGGCCCAGGATGGGCAGAGCCAGGTTAGCTAGGGGACGATGGGTCAAAGCTTGAACGCCAAGTTAAGGGAATCTCGTCAGTGGTTCCCAAATGAACTGAATTTCAGAATCGCGAGAGAAAAATGTTAAAATACTGACTTTCCCAGTCTCACCCAAGACCCAAAGAATAGCCAGTGTAGTTCCAAGGATCAGACAAGTTTGGAAACGCTGCTGTAGGCAAGGAAAACAAAAGGTGTTCAAGCAAATGAGTGAAACGTCTGAACTATATTTTAAAATGCCCGTCAGTCCGAGGACAGCCTGGGGCTTGGGAAGGCAGACAAGAGGCCACTGCAGGAGTCCAGGCAAAAGGCGGTGAGGCTTCAGAAATGGGAGAAATCGCTTTCATTTCGATTCCGGGCGCCCACCACACTGTCCCGCACGGTGGGTCTCCCTCAAGGAGCGCAGCTGATCAGAAACGAGCTTTCTTACCCGCCTCATGCGACCGCTAGACAGCAGGTCGGCGATCCCCTTGGCCGCGTCGTTTTTCTCGGCCACACAGAGGACTTTCCGCACCCCTCGGAAGGCCACCTCCATGACGGCGCGGGACAAGGCACGGCCTCCGGGCGGTCCCTGCCACCGGAGCGCGTAGCGGGCGACCAAGAGGGTCATTCCGAGGCCCCGCGCTCGCAGCCGCTCCCCCGGTGCCTTTGCATGCTGGGGAAGCCACCGGCGAGGCCAGCCGGGCGCCCACCGTAAAAGAACTAGAGCCTCCGGGAGCTGCCGGCGCTCCAGTTAACTTCGCACCAGCCCGCTGGCCTTCGGAGCTCTAACCACCACGCCTTTCTCTAGGCCCACGCCGCGGGCTCCTACCCAAACCCACACCTTAGCGTCCGGCTTCCGTCCGCCTTCTCGGGCCACTTCCGCCAGGCGCGCGCTCTACAGAGACTGCGAACTACAACTCCCAGACTGCGCCGCGCCCCCAGAAACCTTGTCCGCGTTTCCTCCCCGCCCACTTTTCCTTCCTTCCCGAAAGTGATTGGTTATTCGGACTGGTCCCTGGGAGGGGTCGCCGAACAGTCCAGTCCTTGGTGGTTTCTTTTTCACAGTCTTGTTCCTCTCGCGCTCGGAAGTCTGCGCGGACGCTTCCGGGTCACGCGGCAAAGATACCAGGAGTCATGTGATGCCAAGATGGCGGCGCCGCGGTAGCTGTCCCCAGGTTGTGGCGTCCTAGGATCCGCGACGGTTTCTGCCCTTGGGGCCGTGGGGGCGGCAACGCTTAGCTGATCCCTGCGGCGGCCCGTAGCTTCGCTTTAGACACCGGTTCAGTGGAGGCTGTTGCTTTCGCTGTGGATTTGGGAAAGTGCAAGTGACCTAGCTGCAGGTTCCTTGTGCCGCCGCGCTTGCCCGAGGAAGCGGAGGAAGGAGAGCAGCCAGCCACCCGGGTCTTATGGGCCTTCGGCTTTGGAGTTCATGAGACCTCCGGAGGAGCTACACTTCTGAGGGGGCCGCGGGAGTACGTGTCCTCGGGTGTGTGATAAGCAGCCTAAGACCTGGAGGGGGGGCGTAAAGAGGGCCGCAGGGACTTCGCTTCCTTCTCCAGAGGGCTGGCTTCCCCGCATCTGTTAACCACGTCTTCTTTCCCACTTCTTCTCAATGTTTTCTCCATATATCTGGAAATATGATCAGCGCCCCTGACGTAGTGGCCTTCACCAAAGAGGACGAGTATGAGGAAGAGCCTTACAATGAGCCGGCCCTGCCCGAGGAGTACTCCGTGCCGCTCTTTCCCTTTGCCAGCCAGGGTGCCAACCCATGGTCCAAACTGTCTGGGGCCAAGTTCTCCAGGGACTTCATTCTTATTTCCGAATTCTCCGAGCAGGTGGGACCCCAACCCTTACTGACCATCCCCAATGACACCAAAGTTTTTGGCACTTTTGATCTCAATTACTTCTCTTTGCGTATCATGTCTGTGGATTACCAGGCTTCCTTCGTGGGCCATCCTCCTGGTTCTGCATACCCCAAGCTGAACTTTGTGGAGGACTCCAAGGTGGTGCTGGGAGACTCCAAGGAGGGAGCCTTTGCATACGTACACCACCTTACTCTGTACGACCTGGAGGCCCGTGGCTTCGTGAGGCCCTTTTGCATGGCTTATATCTCCTCAGACCAGCATAAAATCATGCAGCAGTTCCAGGAGCTTTCGGCTGAATTTTCCAAAGCTTCTGAGTGCTTGAAGACTGGCAACAGGAAGGCATTTGCTGGGGAACTTGAAAAAAAGCTGAAAGACCTGGATTACACCAGGACAGTGCTGCACACAGAAACAGAGATCCAGAAGAAAGCCAATGACAAAGGCTTTTACTCATCTCAGGCAATTGAGAAAGCCAATGAACTCGCCAGTGTGGAGAAGTCCATTATTGAACATCAAGACCTGCTGAAACAGATCCGCTCATACCCTCATCGGAAGTTGAAGGGGTCTGATTTGTGTTCTGGTGAGGTGATGCACACCCAGGATCAGGCTGACCAGGCATCCACTACCTCTAACCCTGATGAGTCTGCTAACACAGATCTTTACACCTGCAGACCAGCCTACACCCCAAAACTCATCAAAGCAAAGTCCACCAAGTGTTTTGACAAGAAGTTGAAGACCTTGGAGGAGCTCTGTGACACTGAGTATTTCACCCAGACCCTGGCTCAGCTCAGCCACATTGAGCACATGTTCAGAGGAGACCTGTGCTACCTCCTGACCAGTCAGATTGACAGAGCACTTCTAAAACAACAACACATTACAAACTTCCT
The DNA here is from genome assembly GCA_963575035.1 of Avahi laniger. Lineage (NCBI taxonomy): Eukaryota > Metazoa > Chordata > Mammalia > Primates > Indriidae > Avahi > Avahi laniger. The sequence continues at coordinate 18,217 of CAUYSK010089285.1, forward strand.
CTTTGAAGACTTTGTGGAGGTTGATGACAGGATGGTGGAGAAACAAGAGAGCATACCCTCTAAGCCCAGTCAAGACAGGCCACCTTCCATGTCTCCAGAAGAATGCCCAATTCCTAAAGTGTTAATTAGTGTTGGTTCTTACAAGTCCAGTGTGGAGTCTGTGCTGATTAAGATGGAGCAGGAACTTGGGGATGAGGAGTACAAGGAAGTGGAAGTGACAGAATTGAGCAATTTTGACCCCCAGGAAAACTTGGACTATCTGGATATGGATATGAAAGGGAGCATCAGCAGCGGTGAAAGCATCGAGGTTCTGGGCACGGAGAAATCCACTTCTGTGCTGTCCAAGTCTGACAGCCAGGCCAGCCTCACAGTACCATTGAGCCCCCAGGTAGTCCGGAGCAAAGCAGTCAGCCACAGGACCATCAGCGAGGACAGTATTGAAGTCCTCAGCACCTGCCCCTCGGAGGCCCTCATCCCTGATGACTTTAAGGCCAGCTACCCAAGTGCCATTAATGAAGAATCATATGCCATTAACGAAGAATCATATGCAGATGATAATGAGGGGGCCATCCACTTCCGGGCAAACATCAGTCCTCCAGAGCTGGGTGAGGCAGAGGAAGGCAGCTTAGAAAACACTCCATCACAAATAGACTCCTCCTGCTGTATTGGGAAGGAGAGTGATGGTCAGCTGGTGCCTCTCTCTTCTCCAGCCCACACACTCTCTGATGAGGATGGAGTGGTGAGCATCCCCCCACAGCGCCACAGGCAGAAAGACCAGGGGTTCCGTGTGGACTTTTCAGTGGAAAACACCAACCCTTCTTCCCAAGACAACAGTTGCGAAGGGTTCCCTGCTTATGAACTGGACCCAAGCCATCTGCTGGGTAGCCGGGATGTCAGCAAGAGTAGCCTGGACAACTACTCAGACACCACCAGCCACATGAGCAGCATAGCCTCCATCAGCTCGGACAGGATCCCCTCCTCTGCCCATACTGCTGCCCTGTCTTCTGAAAGGCATAAAAAGAGGGCTGGCCAGAACGCCTTAAGATTCATCCGCCAGTACCCCTTTGCCCACCCAGCCATCTACTCCCTGCTCAGCGGGAGGACACTTGTGGTCCTGGGAGAAGATGAGGCCATAGTCAGGAAGCTTGTGACTGCGCTGTCCATCTTTGTCCCCAACTACGGCTGCTACACCAAGCCTGTGAAGCACTGGGCCTCCCCCCCTTTGCACATTATGGATTTTCAGAAGTGGAAGCTTATTGGCCTACAGAGGTAACTGGTTCCAGGTGGTGGGGAGGGGCCCTGGCCAGGCAGAGGTGAGGCAGATTGGTGTGGTGGAGCCAGAATCAGGAGGCCTGGCTTCCAGACAGGGCTCAACCCCAACTCACCGAGTTACTTTTGGCAACTCTTTCCCCTCTTCTGGCTTTGTTTACCTGTCATGTGAGGAGGTTGCACGTTCTAAGTGGTTGCCAACCCTGGTCTGTTCTCCTGCTGTGTCAGAATTATTTGGGAGAATTTTTAAAATCATGGATTCTGGCCAGGTGTGGACGACTGTGATCCCAGCTACTCAGGAGGCTGAGGCAGGAGGATCAGTTGAACCCAGGAATTTGAGGCTGCAGAGAGGTTAATGGTGCTACGGCACTCTAACTGGGGCAACAGAGCGAGACTCTGTCTCAAAAAAAAAAAAAAAAAAAAATCATGGATTCCTGGGCCTTACCTTCAGAGATTCTGATTCAGTTGGAGTGAGGTAAAGACATGGAATTTACCTGGTGTACAGCAAGGTTGGGAACACCTGGACCTCAAGATCTGAGGTCCTTGCTGACTGTGATACTCACACTATGGTACAAGGGACTGAGGAGAGGCCTGCTTCTGAAAAAGCTATGATAGTGATAGGGAGGGTGGCCATTGCTGGTATAAGGGACTTCTGGGGGCTTCAGTGGCTTTCATTCCACTGTCCTGTTTGTTTTAAAAGCCTGTCTTAATGATTACAAAAGGCCAGTGCAGTCCCTACTTCTCCCTTGAATGCTTTCTCTGTCATTTCCCTGGGTTACTTGGACTTTAGTAGATCTGTCCTTCCAAGTACTGCTTGACAAATTATGTCTGGCTCATGGGGCACTCTCTCAGTACATGCCCTGTGTTTGGTTTCCTCATTTTGTAACCCTAGGCAAGTCACTTTCCTTCTTTGCACCCAGCTTTGCTCATTTGTGTTTCTTTTTTGGAAACAGTGTCTCACTCTGTCACCCGGGCTAGAGTGCAGTGGCATCATCATAGCTCACTGCAACCTCAAACTCCTGGGCTTGAGTGATCCTCCTGCCTCAGCTTCCCGAGTAGGTCAGGCGTGCACCACTACACCCAGCTAATTTTTTATTTTTAGTAGAGACAGGGTCTCACTCTTCCTCAAGCTGGTCTCAAACTCCTGAGCTCCAGCGATCCTCCCGCCTCGGCCTCCCAGAGTGCTAGGATTACAGGCATGAGCCACCGCGCCTGGCCCACACCCAGATGTTGGGTACTGGGAGCATCTGCTTCTGGCACCCTTCACAGGTGTGAGGCATAGTGGGATTGGGAGACCTGTGCCATTGGGGACAGTCCCTGGAGGGGCCGCTGAGGGGCCAGAAATGGAGTGGGGATGGATTGGCGACAGGCTCAGCCAAAGAAACCCTGGGGGAGGTGAGCAACGGACACGATGGTGAAGTGTCAGGAGATGAAACTGGCAGGAGCTATGGCAGTCACGGGGAGCAGTGGGTGGTCTGGGTCGGGTCCTGGTACTGCCACCACTAGGCGTGTGAATTCGGATCACGCATCTCCCCCAGATGTGTTGAACTTCTGCGAGGGGCTCCCGATACCCACCTTCTGCAGCTGTCGGAAGCCCTGGCGCGCAGTGCTCGCCTGAGAAGTGCTTAGAGACGGGCAGACTTCGAGTCCCTCCAGCGGGCAGAGCCGGCGCTGACGTGCAGACAGACTGAGGCTTCCTTTAAAAGTCATGAGGAGTAGGAGAGGTGACTTTGTGTGGTGCGACCTTCTTGTCCTCAAAGGTATTGAGCCGTAAAGGGCTGGTCTTGTGTGCTGGCTCAGTCTGCACTTTGGAGAGCCATGGCCCGGGAGCGTCTCCCCCCTCTGGTCCTTTGACTCCACCTAAAACCAGCTGAGATGATGGACTGTCTTTAAGGACTGTCACCTCAGACCGGCAGTCTCACTGGCTCTTGATGATTATTTTATTTATTTTAACTAACTTAGGCCCTCTGCCTGAAAGTGCTTGTCAGTTGGATCAGCCATTTGTTGGGATAAGAGATGGATAAACAGGCCAGGCACGGTGACTCACGCCTGTAATCCTAGCACTCTGGGAGGCCGAGGCGGGCGGATTGTTTGAGCTCAGGAGTTAGAGACCAGCCTGAGCAAGGGCAAGACCCCGTCTACTAAAAATAGAAAAAATTTAGCCAGTCAAGTAAAAATAGAAACAAAAACTTAGCCAGGCATAGTGGCAAGCACCTGTTGTCCCAGCTACTAGGGAGGCTGAGGCAGGAGGATCACTTGAGCCCAGGAGTTAGAGGTTCTTGCTGTGAGCTAGGCTGACGCCACAGCACTCTAGCCTGGGCAACAAAACGAGACTGTCTCAAACAAGCAAAAAAACAGAGATGGATAAACAGTCAAGCTGGTCTCCTGTCATTTTAAATTAACACCGGGGATAATTGTATTGCTTACTAAGCAGCAGTGACAAGCCACAGACTGAAAAACAGAGCTCAGTTCTGGTGGGAGAAAGTGCTAGCCCAGCACGGGACACAGGCTCTGGGTTGAGTCCTGGCTTGGCTACTTCCTGGCTAGATGACCTTGGACAAGCCATGGCACCACCTGGGCCTCAGTGTCCTCCCAGGTTTGGGGTTGGCCATAGCGATCCAGGGCAGTCATGGGAGGTGGAGGGTGAGGCACTCATTCGGGGTGCTATGTAGCTGAGGGACAGAGGCCTGGGGCTTGTCCCTTCCCATGTCATCTGGCTTCCGGAGGAGGGGCTTTTCAGGAAACAAATGCAGGAAGAGTTAGAAGTAGCCAGCATCTTCCAAAAGAAGTGGTGCCACTATTAGGGGAGTGTCAGAGCTGTGTCACAGGAGGCTGAGCCTGAGAGTGGGTGTCCCAGCAGAGACAGAGACAGGAAGATGGGAGGCAAGGCCTAGGTGTATCGCTGCAGCAGAGCCTGGCAGGGCTAGACATGCCGAGCTCAGGGCTGGCCCTCCTTGGGGCAGGTGAGGGTGCCTCAGAAGCAGACTGAGTGTGAGGGAGGAGGCCCCAGGAATGTCGGCCTGTTGAGGCTCAGGGGCCTGTCTCCCAGACGGCCCCATGCCCTGGTGAACAGCTGCCTTAGGCCCTGATCCCTCCTGGTGGTCCACAGCCTACTGCTCTCCTTACAGTCAGGACGCATGGCCTGGGTAGGTCTAGGCTGTCGCATCTCTGTGACCTTGCTCTTTCCGTGGTCTGCCACACCTTGTGCAGTCCCCAGAGCCCACCCTTTTCCAAGGCCCAGCTCTGAGGCCACTCCTCCACGAGCCCTCGGGTCTTCCCAACTGCATCTGCCCTCACCTTGCCATGCTTGTGTGCATTTGCCTGTCTTGTCTTCCCAGTCAACCCGAGCTTGTGCAGGATGAGAGTTCCTGTTCATTCTTCATTGGTCTCAGCTCTCAGGGCAGTGCCTGGCATGTAGTAGATACAAGAAGATAAAATCCAGGAAGGAAAAACTACCGTGAGATAACCTTCATCCCAAGTGACTGTTAGGCCTTTTTATGTAATACCCGTATCTGGCATGAGCCCTAAATGTCCGAGGTATGGCAGTCTGTAAAATCTCAGCCAGCCGGTTTCCAGACCCCGCTGGCTAATCCCTGCTCCTCCGGGGAAGCTGCTCTAGAGGAAGATTTTTAAGGCGCAGCTTCCCTCACTGAGCAGACACTGCCCTCCTGCCTCTGATGTGCCAGGCCGCGGGGGTATGAGACCAAATCAGACATGGTCCTGGGTCTCTAGACCTCGAAGCTCCTTGTGTGGTGGGAGAGATGAGTGAACAAACAGTAGCACCCACGCTGATCAGTGCTGGGCTAAAAGTCGTGGGGATGACGGTGGCAGCACCTACTGAGAGCTGACCCGGCCCAGGCTCAACTAACTGTGTCCGTGTAGTGGCCACATGAGGAACTGTTACCTCTGTCTCACAGGTGGGGCTCAGAGAGGTTAAGGAACTTAGCCAAGGTCACAGCATGAAAGCAGAGGCGCACAGAGGCAGAACAGGGAAGGCTGAATAAGGTTTGAACTGGCACGAGCCGAACACAAGAGGGAGAGGGCATTCCAGGCAGAACAAAGAGATTGGTGATTTTGAGGTGCCACTGAAAGCTTGACGTGGCTCCAAAGGAGAGTCCACGCAGGGAAGTAATAGATGAGGCTTCAGAGGCCAGCAGCAGTCAGACCGGAAGGGCCTTGTGGGCCAAGCCAAGGTATTTGACTGTAGTCATGAGTGGCGAGGAGCCTCTCGAAGATCGTGGTGAGCATATCTGCCTTCTGGGAAGAGCCAGTGTGTGCTGGCTGGGCGGGTGCATCTGCCTCTGCCTTCCTGGCCCTTGCCCTTCCTCCTGACCTTGGCCTGTCTGTTTCAGAGTGGCCTCCCCTGCTGGTGCTGGCACCCTCCACGCCTTGAGCCGCTACAGCCGCTACACTAGCATCCTGGACCTGGACAATAAGACCCTGCGCTGCCCACTCTACAGAGGCACCCTGGTGCCCCGCCTGGCCGACCACCGCACCCAGATCAAGCGGGGCAGCACCTACTACCTGCATGTCCAGACCATGTTCACCCAGCTCTGCTCCAAGGCCTTCCTCTATACCTTCTGCCACCACCTGCACCTGCCCGCCCATGACAAGGAGACTGAGCAGTTGCTGGCCAGCCGCCAGGCAAGCTTCCTGAAGCTGAACCTGGGTCTGGTGAACGAGGACGTCAGGGTGGTCCAGTACCTGGCCGAGCTGCTGAAGCTGCACTACATGCAGGAGTCTCCCGGGACCAGCCACCCCATGCTCAGGTGTGACTACGTCCCCAGCTTTTTGTACAAAATCTGAGGTTGGTCCCAGCCACTGTGACCAAGACCTGTGACTCAGGGTATGGGGACGGGTGAGGTTGGCATGACCAAACGGTTGCTTGAGCTGGGCTGTTGAGGTGTCTGGTGTCCGGCATCTGTGGTTCCAAAGTGGCTCCAGGCGGAGGTGGCAGCCTGGCTCTCTGTGAAGGCATCTGGAAGGACAGTGACAGCTGTTCTCGACTCCCTCGTGAAGGCTTGCAAGGATGGGGGGAGGGTGGTTGTCTTGGCTTCCTGAGGACTGGCAGCCAGGGCAGAAGAGAAGCTACCAGTCCCTCAGTGGCGTGAGGTAGGGTGAAGGGTGTGTGGGAAGGCCAAGGCCCGCATGGGAGGAGCACCCTGGCCACATTCAGCATCACCAGACACTTTAGTGGCAAAATCAGCAAGGGAGACAGCCAGTTAACTGTGGTGATTGGTGGAAAAGAGAGGACATGACATCCATCGCTGCATTCACACCCCAGCCGCAGCCCTTTACCTGGCCTCCTAGAGCCCATCGTCCAGGGGAGGCCCCTGCACAAGCAGATGGAGGGGAGAAGGCGCCGCACCCGCGGGTAGTGAGACATGCACAATCTTCTGGGCCCCAAGGCACAAGAGTGTGAGCAGCACCATGTCCCGTCCTCACCTCCGCACCTGGAGAGACATGACTGAGTGGGCGTGGGGACTTACTCCCCATGGTCAGCGAGAATGAGAGGTCACTAGTCCCAGTGTGAAGTGGGCACAGATGACCAAAGCCAGTGGTGAGGACCGCCCTAGGGGCCGGAGAGCACAGCAGACAGGGCAGGGCCCCCGTGCTGTGAGGCCATCACTGCTGTGCAAGAGAGTAACAGCCAGTAGCTCCCCTGGGCCACCCACCAGCTCCTGCCGACCAGAATGCATGAGCACTTCCCCTCGCGGGGAAGGTCTGCAGGCCCACTGGACTATGGCAGAGGCCACGCTCCAGCCCTCACCCATGCAAACCTTTGCAACCACGTCACTACCTCTCACAGGGTCTCTTGGGCACAGTGACAGCGCAGTTTTCTGTCCAGCCAGCTGGTCCGGGCAGTGAGGCCAGCTGGTGAGAACTCAGATGGCAGGGATTTCCTGGACAAGCTCCTGCTTGGCACTCACCAGGATCTACCTTTGGGAGGCTTTGTGCACCTCGGTCCCCAAGTGAGTCCCCCTCTTTGAGAAAGGAGTTTGAGATGAAAGGAGACGCCCCCTGGTTCCCCCAGCACCTGTCCCACTGATGGTGACCGCCAGCCTCCCTCAGGCTCCTTACCCAGTTGCTGCCGGTACGTAGATGGAGGGTTTCCTGCAACCTTAACAGTTTTACTCCTTTATTTTTAAAGCTGTACTTTCCCCCTAAGTGGGGACAGCTCTGGGTATTACTGCTTCTTTTTAATTTGTTTCGTGAAAATTGTGCTGAAATGGACCCAAGTCCACCACACGTGCATCTGCTGGCGCCTGCTGCTGAGGCCTGGTCTGCCCGCACACAGGAGAGGTCTGTCGTGGAGGCAGCCAGCTTCTCTTGTCAAGGAGGCAGAAGCCCTTGGTGGAAGCCAAGAGTGACAAAAGAGGGCTTGTGTCACATCACTCCTGTAGTCCCTTCCTTGCCCCCATTCTCTGCACAAGGACACAGTCCATTGGCTCTGGCCATCAGCTTCCAGTCAGGGTCCCTGCTCCTATCAGGGTATGTGATTTTGCTCCTAAGGCTGTGACCCAGAACCTTTGTGGCAAGTGACACCACCTACATCTCATCTGTTCTCCTTGTACCTGTTCCCGTGGCACATGTTCACAGAGGAGTTGCCAGGAGCACCTTGGCAGCTTTTAAACGTGAAATGTCCGCCGTCTGCATGGGAGTCAGGTTGCGCAGGAAGCCTGCCTCTCTTCATGGGCTCCCTTATGTTACCACCCCTCCCTGCGTGTTCTAGATGCTGCTTTTGTTTTCTCACTGGCTAGCTAAGTGCTGTCTACTTAATGCCTCTAAGGACAAGACCACGGGACATTTTATCTTGAAGGGAAGGAAGGCCAGAAAGAGATCATTGGTGCCAGTGCTGTTGAGTTCCCATGTGTCTCACCAACTCAGAGACTCACAGCTAACACTGTTCTCACCTCGGAAATTTGCGAAAGGCAGAAGAGGGGTTATGGGCAGATGCTGGACTGCAGCCATAACTTGGCCTTCTAGAAGCTAAAGCTGTGCACTCAGTGGTCCTGAGGAGAAGTCCACTTGGGAGTTTTTGCTTGGCATTTGGCCTCAAGGATGGTCCTGAGCACGAAGGCAAGAGCAGTGGGCAATGAACAGAACAGACCATTCTGTGGGGCAGCCACAGAAATGGCAAACTGGGCAGGCCTCCCTCGAGATGCGTCTTCGTTAAGTAAAGATGGTTTCACCGACTAGTGTTTGAACTCCAGGATTGAGACTTTGGTTGAAAGCTAACTTTTCAGTGTGGCACTTTAAAAGGATTAATTGATGCAAAGTATATTTCCTTTCAAAGATCTTAAAAGTACTAGGACTGAGTCATAACTTGGGCAGAGGCAGTTAACCGTGAAGTTCCCCATCCCCCCAAGCCCCTGTCCACTCTGGGGAACTCGAACCTGCTAGAATTCTCACATCTACAAACCTGAGTGGCGGGGGAACATATGCCATGGGACTAGTCTCTTCAAGAATTTTCACTTGAGGTATTCTAGTGAACGGTTAATATGTTTTAATGAAAACCTTTAAAAACTGTACTTCTCAGAAAATAGATGACATCAGTGCCCCTTCTTGCTGCTTCAGTCCCGCTGCATTGAGGGCCCAGGTACTGAAACTGGTTGAGGTTTGTGTCAACTTTCCCAACAGCCCATCACCCCTCCCCCGTTCTGAAGCTGTCCAGGGGAAGAACCACCTGGGCAGGTGAGCAGGTGTGCATGGGTGGTTTTCAGGTGCTCCACTTTAGAGATCAGCCTGCAGCCCTTTGTGGCATGGGGCACGGCAGCCTGACCTGCCGCCTCACACCTGTTTCCCTAGGAACTTCACTCCTTTGGTGGAACCTTTGGGTTTTAGAAATTGTGACTTTTCCGTAATTTACTCCAACAACTGAAGTTACACACATTGCTCCAGAATTTGGAAATAGACCTCAGTAGCTTACCTGTCGTACCCCATCTAGCCTTTAAATTCTTTGCTTCAGATGAGTCGCTGTATTCAAAGTATTGTAGATTTCAGCTCCACACAGATAAGCCCCATTTCAAAATCCTAGGAAGGCCAGTTGATGCCACCCCAAGTGCCAGGGCTGCAGCTGAGCCACGTGGTTGTGGCAGCTGAGAGCAGCTGTCTGCTCACTGACCTTCTAGCATGCATCCTGCCTGCCCGCTCCGCCGTGTGGAATGCACGCCCCAGCCCAGCATCACATGTGGGGTCAGCGTCTCCTGCTGCTCTGTCACATCTGCACCTGCATAGCTGGTAGCACTGTGTGGGGGGGGGAGATTCGCCAGTAGGTGTGCAAGGCCATAGGAGGAACTGAGCCCCCAGTGCAGGCAGTCAGATTTTTCCCAGCCTCCTTTACCTCCCACCTCCCTGAAAAGCTCAGAAGAAAGTGCCTTGGTTTGTACTTTGAAGCAAACCAGCCAGCTTTCTGGCTTTGCCCCAATACTGTGATAGAAAGTGATAAAATTGCAATCTTTAAAAGAGACGATAAAAGGAAAAGGCATCAAATTTCTACTTTTGGCCGGAAAGCAAAACCAATCTCAGCGGATAAAGTGGAGCAAACTGAACTTTCCTGAGCCCATCTGTTCTCCAGCACTGCCTGATGTGGCCTTAACTGATTACACTTGGCCATACCTGTGGCAAGGAGGCGGCGGGGGACGGGTGTGGGGGGGATGAGGCCGCAGTAGATTGACCTGCAATGTCAGCCCCACTTCATGGCAGTGTCTGCTCAGCCCCAAAGCGGAGGCTGGACACACAGATGCAGGGACTGGTTGGTCACCCACACCTCGCAGATTCTGCAGCAGCTGTCTGTACCCCCACTATGGGGTAAACGCCAGCAGGCTGGACCCCAAGTTGCAGGGGCTGCCGCTTGAAAGGTGGGACCACAGGGTGCCTCCCCCAGGCTGTCCAGCACTGGATGGTTGGAGTCACAGATTGGATTGAGATAAATGCCACCCTCAAGGCTGCAGTGAAAAGCATAGTCTGTGATGAATTCGTATTTGTTATTTTTAAAAGAGCTATTTTATTACTGCATGTTCCTGTCCTGTCTGTGGATGTGAGTCCCAACCACCACGTGAGCTGTAGTCGCAGTGGCTGGCGCAGGAGTGCGACTGACACGTATGCGATAGAATCTCGTAGGTGTTGCTGCACAAGAGTTTAACCAGAGTCAATGCCAAACAGATACAGTATGAAATGTGTACTTTTTAAGAAATTAATTTATTTGAGTTCAGATATTTTTGAAATATAAAAATTGGTTGTATTTTTTAAAGCTATAATTCTTGTAGACATTCTGTGGTTAAAAATTTAATTGTGCTTATTAAAAATGGTCACCTATGTTTTGCACTTCAGCTATGTGAAAAATAAAGTTTCTTTGGGAAGGCGACATTTGGTTTCCTGAGTGCAGCAGGGCGTTGGTTATCTCAGGCAGCAGGAAAGCCCCTGGTTAATTTTCACACCACATGGGACACAGGACTTCCCCCACCTGGTGGGTGGAGATCATTTCTACAGCGTACTTAGAGCTCCTGAGAGCGAAGTCCTCCCACTGTACTAGGCACACACAGCAGAGCCTTGTCTAACCTACAGTTATGACTTACAGCACATAGCAGTGGCTTCAGAAGTTGTTCCCTCTTCAACTGTAATGGCTCCAATTCAGTTCTCCTTTGGCATCCACTGGGTAGTGGGCTAGAACGGGCAGCGTTCACAGGCTGTGAACTTGGTACTCTATTGCAGCAGGCAGCGGAGAGCCCAGCAACTCTGAGAGAAGGGTAGGCACAATCCTGGAATCCTTCTAATAGCTTTGCCCCATACCATAAATGATTAAGGCTACATGGCTACACAGTATTTTATTTTTCTAGAATGATTATATACAGCAATGAGAAAGTGAGGCTCAAATTTGTATTTTTTAATAACCTATTACCAGAATTACTAACAATGGAACTTAAATTTTGATTTGTGAAGAAACATGAAAAAGTCCAAAATAAACTCCCTCAAAGGGCACACAAAGAAACTACCCAAGTCCCTATGGGGTAGCTATTCTGTCTCTCGGGAATCTGGGTCCTCCAGCAGGTGGCTTCCTCACAGTGCGCGGCAGGTGCGGAGCAGGTGGCTCTGTTAAAAGTCGGGCAGGCCAGGTAGAGGGAAGACAGAAGCAAAGCCCTCGACCTCCTCCCGGAGAGCCCGCACAGCGCTCTGGTACTTATCCCCTGCCAGTTTCTCCTTAAACTCCTTCAGGCTGGCCCTCGCACCGACGTCGTCCTGGATACGCAGAGTCAGCTCTATCCCTGTGCCGGCAAGACACAAATGAGTCTCCTCTGGGCCCATCTCGAGCCACATGCCTGGAGTGGGCAAGGGTGGCTGAGAGCCGAGGCACGATTACAGCTGGGGAGCATGAGCACCCGGCCCCCGTGTTTGCCTTAGAAATGGTTCTTGGACACACCCTTCCCTGGGCAGACAAAACCTCTCAGGCGAGTGATGTGCTTAAGTGGTTTTTGCTGTCTCCCGCCCCAGCACTCAGCCTTGACACAGAAATGCCCTTCAGTGGTGGGGTCTCAACTATTGTCACAATCAAACTTCCACACACAATAAGACATGGCAAACTTCCAAAATTTTATCCTCACCTCTGTGAATAAAGCGGGCTACTTTCTGAAAGTCTTTTTCCGTAAGTCCTCGGGATGTCAGTGCTGGGGTCCCTAGTCGCAGTCCGCTGGGCCGCAGGGCGCTTCTGTCACCTTCAAGATAAATAGGGCTCTGTCCCTAAGCTGCACTCAACTCACCACTGTGACCACTGTGCATTTAAAAAAGGACATGTGAGCGAAAAAGAACGGGCCCGAGGACACTGGCTTGCTCTAGCAAGAAGAGTACAACCGAGTAAAAAACTAGAGATCAAACCCAAGGCAAGAGGAGGTAGAACCCCGTTTTGGCCATTCTATTTCAGTAGTCCACTAAGTGGTCTTCTGTGATGTGTCCCTCACTCCTATAAATGAGGTGAACATCTGTCCGGGTCTGAGATGTGTCACCTACATTTTATTAACAATCAACTGAGAAACGCATCCTCTGGTTTAAGGGGCCCCCGCCTACCCCATCCAATGACTGTACCACCTCTGAGGGCTCCACGTCAGTCTTTTCATTTCTACCTTCAGGCAAGGCCAGGACAGAGCCAAACACCTGCATCAGCTACAACTCTGGCCGAAGAAATGCAGATGGGAGAGGGTGTGGAAGAGAAGACCAAGGAAGATTCTCACCTGGGCAGGTGTTCTTGTTGCAGGCAATAGAACAGGCTTCTAGCACCTTCTCAGCCCTTCCTCCATCTGTGCCTTTGGAACGGAGATCCACGAGGATCAAATGGTTGTCAGAACCACCTGGAAACAAAGTTGAACACATAGAAATGCAGAAAGCTGACTGTATGCTGGGTGAAGGAATCTCTCTCCCTAGGAAATGAGGGCAGGGGTGCAGGAGGCCAGAGCAGATGAGAGCAGGAAGGTGAGCACACCACCACGTGGCCTAGAATTTTAATCACCCATTAAAGAGAAGGTGCCCCAGCCTAAGAATCTGAAATAAAGGACACAGCACTTTCAAAAGGGGTAACTGAGGAGGGACGTGAGACTGACGGGTAACGTCCAGCAGCTTTTGTGGCACAGACTGCCCCCTTCCACGATAGCATGACAGGTGCCAACACAGGGGCCTGTAGCTCCTCTAGGGAAGAGACAGCTTCTTTGGACCACTCATGGCTTCTGTTTTCTCTGAAAAGTTCCTTAGGAATTTGCCCAAGTGTCTCTGACGTCGATCTTAAAGGTTCCTTCTAAGGCAGCATCAGAGTAGTGGGCAGTGTTCAACTTACCGTATCAGCGGGGTAACTACATTCACTGAGCACGTATTAGGTGCCAGACACTGTGCCGGCCTGTGGTGTATTTTATCCCAAGTCTTGTGAGGCTGACCATAGTACCAAAGTGGGAAGATGAGGCAGGGAGGCCAACAGAGCTTTCTAGACCTGGCCCAAGGTCTCACAGGAGTCTTTTGAGCCCCTGGATCCTCCACTTTGAAACTTCATTAAACCAGGGTGTTGACTGGGGAACAACACTGTCCTCACCTCTGCCACTGGGTTGCTGCAGAGATGAGTTGCAAGACATGGGTGAACTAAGACAGTGTCTTGGCTTTGGAGCCCCCTGGCTGAGTCCACTTACTTTGCTGTGTGGCTTTAGTCAGGGAGCTCAACATTTTGGAACCTCAGATGCCCATTTGTTTAAGAAAGACAAATAATTCAAAGGCTGTCATGAGATTTAAATGAGATATTGGACATAGTACTTGCCATAGCACCAGGCACAAAGCAGGTATTCACAACCATTATGTACTTCAATGGTTGGCATCAGGAGCTCAGGAGCAATGAACACAGGGTGAGGGCAGACCTGGGGGTGTGGAAAGGCAGAGGAGACGTGTTCTCCCGAGACTGACTAGGAGTCCTAATGCTGGGGCTGCCAGGAGACGACCGTGGCCTAAGCTCTCGCAACGCCAAAGGTGGTTCCCGAACCACATCACCTGGGAGCTGCTTAGAAGCGCAGCTCCCACCCCAGACCTGCTGCGTCAGAATCTGCATTGCAACAGGATCCCAGGGGATCGTGTGCACATCCAAGTTTGAGAAACAGTGACCTAAGGGCCCTGAAGGTCACAGTCCACACTGGGACTTCTATGGCTTTATTATGTGATGATGTGGAAGACAGAGAAGAACAGACAGGAAGTGAAGCAGAACATAAAAGAAGTTATGGCCAGGACTACTGAGAAGAGGGCGCTTGCCCAGCTAGCCTTCACCAGCTTTGCCACTCATGGACACAAGGTTTGGTGGCAGCCCCACTCCTCAGACCGGGGGGCCTGTGATCCCCACAAAGGGCAGGGTGCAGGGAGTGGGCACCCAGGTCTGCAATACCAGGACCTGTCTTTCTGGGCCACGTCTCTGCTAGTACATACAGCAGCCTTGTGAGCCTAGGAACGCAGCCACCCTTCCTCAAGATAATTGAGAACACTGCCTGCCAGGAAAACGTGTCATCCCTGTGGAAACCTGCAGTGACAGGGAGGTGACAGCACTGCTGAGTAGCCTCCCCTGGAACGTCCATCTCATTTGCAGCCAGTCAGCCCCAGGACTGTCTGTATTCAAGCGGACATGGCCATAGCAAGCCAGCTCCCCAGGAACATGCAGCAAAGTGAGAGGCTTCCCGGCCAGTGGGGAGGGCCTGCCGTACCCCACCTCAGCGGGGCAAGAGGAGACACTGTGAAGCACAGCACAAGGTATCACTGTAGAGGAAGGTGCTGGTCCTGCCAGGATCAAGTCTGGGCTCTGCCACCTACCAGGGCTGTGACTGCTGCAGCCCAACCTCTCTCAGGTGAGCCTCAGGTATCCTGCTGCAGAGCCATTCTGAGGACATGCAGTCCTCACGCTGGTGACAAATGGCAGCTACTATTCCGATCATCTGCGGCCCACCTGAGGGGGCAGCTGACATGGCATGCCCTGAGGGGATGTTGACCTCCTCCCAAGGTGGTCCTGGGTCATCACTGCCAAGGCAGCAGCGCCCAGCGCCACTACCCTATGGGGCCAACATCCCGATCATCAGACAAACCAAGGAGCGAGGCTTAATGCAACCAAGAGGAGAGCAGGCCTGCCGGGCACCCTTTGTGCCTGTACCTGTGACAATTTTGTAGCCCAGCTCCTTCAGGGCCTCAGACAGAGCCCTGCAATTGGCCACCACCTGGTGCTGATAAACTTTAAATTCTGGAGTCATGGTTTGCTTCAAGGCCACAGCAACACCTAGACGGGGAGAGACACTGCATCAGGAAAGCAGGACAGAATCAAAGATGAGTAAAAAACAATCACTCAAACTTCTTTGCTTTTTCAATGTCACTGAAAGGACATTCTTACATTCTCCTCCAAGAAACCCTACAAGTACTGGGCTAACCTTCCAGACCTTTACTGAAGAAGCCTCTTCTCTCCGAGGAACTGCTTTTGAGGTAACTTTTCTCATGGAAGTTTAGTGTTCATAGTATTACCATCGCAACACTTTTCCTAAGCAAGATGGATTTTACAGTCCTTTTTAATCTTGATGTGTGAGAATGATTACTTAGCTGCCCTAACAGCTGATGCTCTGATCCCAAGTTGGGCAGATGTCTCGGATCCGAGTCCACATGGGAGGTGCTGCCCTGTTCTACCCTGTTCAGTCCGGAGGGCTACTTAAAGGCAAAATGGATACAGGCAATGCACTATGACTTGCCCACTATACAGAGTAGTTTAAGACCTCGGTACAATCTGGGGACACTCAAACACACACTGTGAAACATTCTTCCAGAGCTGTTGAGCTCCTTAAGGCCAATGAACTTGTTATCTGAAGGAGAATGGAGGAGGACGCAAAATCTACATGCCTGAGGCCCAGCACAGAGCCTCCAATCGGTGCCGTGGAAACAACGGGAAAGGGCCCCGAGTGGCTGGGGACCAGGCGGTCCCAGCATCCCAGAGTTGAAACCGCGGATGCTGACTGTGTAGGTGTAAGGAGAAAACACAAGAATAGCCCAGCGACCCCCGACACCTCCCACCCTTGTTGTTTCCTCTTTGGAAATGCTAGTGCACCTCCTGACCCACAAGTCACACCTTCATTCCGAGCACCTTGGTAGACAGCGGGATGACCCTGAGATCAGTGCAAATATCCTAAGAGAGCCTGCGGGGTGGTCATGGAACTTGACCCTGCAGTCACCAGTGTGGCACCATGTGAAGAGGGAGGGTCACCCCCACAGGCCAGGGCCCATCATGGGAGAGGGGCTCATCCTGCAGGGTCTAGACACTAATCTCCCTCAGCCTTGCTATGCCCTCCTCTAACTGTCAGGGTCCTTCCCTGTTGTTTCTCAAAGAGGGCTCCACACACTTTACAAACTGGCCTGACCCAGCTTTGCCTCCAGGTGGCCGTACATGTAGAGTGGACACCACTTCCCTCCTGTCCCCACCTGACACCAATCTCAACTGTCTCCCTTTTCTTACGTTAGCATCTCTTGGACAGAATGGTCCTCTAGTTCAGGGGTCCCCAACCTACGGTGAGTTGTAAAATTATTTCATTATATATTATAAAGCAATAATAATAGAAATAAAGTACACAATAAATGTAATGCACCTAAATCATCCTGGAACCATCACCTCCCCACCCACCTCCACCCCTGGTCTGTGGAAAAACTGTCTTCCATAAAAATGGTCCCTGGTGCCAAACAGGTTGGGGACTGCTGCTCTAGTTGATTCCCCAGCATGGAAGTCCTGGAACCTGCTTTTTGGAGATGGGAATTAGGGCCCACGGATGAGCACGGCAGGAGATTATGGTTTACCAGCAATGGCGTGGTTGTGGGGCCCTCCCTGCAGGCCTGGGAACACGGCAGAGTTGATGAGCGACTCCAGGTTGTATAGAATCTCCTTGCCAGTCTTGGGATCCACACTGTGCACTCCTGGATGATGGAAAGCATCAGAATGGGACCCTACAGGCTGTCCCGTTTTCTCCCTTTTGGAGCTTAAACCCAGACTGGCTACGGGAGTATCAAGTGCCTGCCTGGCCTGTACTCCTGGCGGCGACGGGACAGAGGGGCTCTTGCTTCCCGAGGGCAGACCTGTGGATGACTCTCGCTGAAATGCTGTCCTAGCACCTCAACTGAACACCTGCCTCCTCTGATGGCATCTCTGCTTAACAACATGACTATAACAAGGCCTTAAAAATGAAAAGACAGAAATTTCTCCACTGAGACTAACAAAGAATATGCCTTGAACACTTTTCCCTGAAGCGTCTGAGATGACCTCTTTGAAGGAGACAGTACTCATTTGGCTATGTATGGGGAATAAAGTTTCTTTCTGAGAAAAAGTTAATAATCAGTAATTACAACTGCTATTCAATAATAATCAGCAACGACTAGTATTTACAAAGAGCTTCTTGTGAACCAAAAAGTACTCTAAGCACATTACATAAATTAATTCATTTAATGCTCAAAACAGCACTCCAAAGGGACAGGTACTGTATTATCACCCTGGAAGTGAGGAAATGAGGCACAAAGAGGTAGCACGGCCAGCCCGTGACCACACAGTGGGTAGCAGGTATGCGACAGAGCCAGAATTTGCTCTGACCCTCTGGCTCCAGAGTCCATCAGCACTGGTCAACATCCAGCAGAGAAACACAAACGTCTCCTGGGCAGGTGGGAATGGCCGCCTGCCTCATAAACATCAACACAGCTAAAAGAGGTCCCGGGAAGAACACAGAGGCAACAGAGTCTGAGAAGCTGAGTGAACACATGGCTGTGTCTAGCCCCAGCCAGGGCCTGGACAGGGACAGCCTGCATCAGGGGTAAGAGCACTGCAGTCACCTGAGCGGCCTGTTCCTCTGCTGATGCAAGGTTGGTGCATCAGGTCTCACCATGGGCTAAATGAAGATCTGATCACTAATGGGCTTTCCCAGGTACGGGAATCCCACACAAGGGGAGTGCCTAGAGGTGGGCTGTAAGTACTGAAAAGAAAAATTTCTCACTAAAACGACTAAATTTGTCTTAAGGTTTCTATGTCAGTATCTTGTAGTTTGATTACTGATAGTCTTTCTCTTCAAGAAATATAGAAGTTCACCCGAACAATGCTGCATTGTGAGGCCTTCCGGTAACCCCCAGCCAGCCATGCACACCTTCCTTTCACTCAGACACCTGCCTCTTCAGAGAGGATAAGTTGAGCAAAAGGCCATTGGCAACCAGCACCATTCCAACACAAAGCAGCTGCTAATCCCCTTCCGGCCTTCCTAGGACCTGGACATACAGGAATGAAGCAAGAGCTGTGGCTCAGGGCTTTCTTCTAGATCCTTTCTGTAAAGCCTGCCATTGCTCCTTCCTAAGCAGCTCTCTAAGGCACTGGGTCCTAATATTTTCAATAGCTCCCAAGTTGGAGTTGTTCTCAGCTCCCTCAACTGAATCTGAGCCTCTGCAGGAGAAATGTAAACCATGGTTCCTGTCTGTACCCAACACTCGGGAGCAAACCTCTCCTGTAGTAGATCATGCCAGCTCGGCAGCCTCTCAAGGTCTTGTGGGTTGTGGTGGTCACCACGTGGCAGTGTTCAAAAGGGGAGGGCACCACACCAGCCGCCACCAGCCCACTGATGTGTGCCATGTCTGCCATGAGATATGCCCCATTCTCATCTGCAATCTTCCGCAAACGTGCGTAGTCCAGGTTTCGGGAGTAGCAGCTGGTTCCTGAGATAGGAAAGGTGACACAGTCGAGTCAGAGATGTGGACAGACCAGCTGAGTTGGCTTCAGTGCAAATCTGCCAAGTGGCCTCTGGCTATGCACAGGCGAAAGCCTAAAGATTTGTCCCCCTAAAATCTCTGAGAATAGAAATGGAGAATGTCCTAGAAAAAACATCTTTGTGTTAAAGGTAGCCTCTCTGGATCTGCCTCTTCAGTATCATGGTGGTTGGGATGGCCCCCAATATCATTACCAACCCAGCCAATCAGGGATTGACATTTCTGTGCTTCCCTGAGAATTGTCTCAGATCTTATTCCACATAACACTAATGGTGGCAAACAGACCGGTGTCCTGAAAGAAAAGAATCCACTTTGACCCAAAAAACTCAGCTATCCAAGGTAGAAACTAGCAGTCAGCTATGTCAGGGTGAGAACATCTTTACATGTCATTCTGTAACAGGCAAGGGCACTGCTGATGAATGAGGTCACTTTCCACCCGCCCATCACCTGCAATGATCAGCCTTGGGTGGAAGAGGCGGGCGTTCTCCTCCAGCTGGTCATAGTTGATGTAGCCAGTGTCTGGGTTTACCTGCGGGATGTCAGGGAGTCATGGCTCAGGCTACTTCCTCTAGCAAACTGCGCCTCCTGCCCTCCCACTTGAGCTCGCTCCACCCGCCATGACAAGAGGAAAGATGTCCCAGATGAGGACTTGAGGGTGAGAAAGGCTACCGGTGTATTCAGCTTACACAAGTGGTATAGATGACCAAGTACTGCTCAAGACCCACGAGACCATGAGGAGTCCCGGGCAAAAAGTGAACCCTGTCTCTGGGGCAATACGCTTTCATGAGAAGGAACCAAAAATCCCCTGTAGAACGAAATAGATGCAACAAACAGACACCACACAACGCAGACTAAAACACGTTACCTTCAGGGACGAGACAAAAATGTCTGCTAATACCACTTCTGTTCCAAGTATAATGAGGCAACAAAAAAAAAAAAAAAAAAAAGAAATAAAAGGCTAAGGATAAAGAAAGAAGAAATTTTAAAAACTGACATTACTCACAAACAACATGATTGTATACCTAGAAAAGCTAAAAGACTCTAGAGGCAAACTGTTAGAACTAAGTGAATTGAGCAAGGTCACTGGATACAGCATTGAAAAACAAAAATCAATTATATATGTGTATATAAGCAAAAAAAAATTAGAAAATGAAATTTTAATAATATCATTATATCAAAACCCATAAAATATCTAAGGAAAGATGTACAAGACCTCTAC
The DNA here is from genome assembly GCA_963575035.1 of Avahi laniger. Classification (NCBI taxonomy): domain Eukaryota; kingdom Metazoa; phylum Chordata; class Mammalia; order Primates; family Indriidae; genus Avahi; species Avahi laniger. Next base: position 37,973 of record CAUYSK010089285.1, read on the forward strand.
CAAAACATTACTAAGAGAAATTTTTAAAAACTTGAAAAGTTACGGTAATTAAGGCACCAAGCATTTGTGGAAGGGCAAACCACCTGACTGATGGAACAGAGAGAGCCTATAAACAAAACCCTCATAATATAGGTCATCGGATGGATGATAACGGTGACACCACAGTGCTGTGGGGAGAGGATGGCCTTTCCAATGAATGGTACCAAACCGCTGGATATCCATATGGACATAAATGTGATCTGGACGCCTTACACCACACACGGAGATCAACTCCAGACCCACCAATCCCACTTCTGGGCACACAGCCTAGGAACTCAAAGTCTGTCGAAGAGACAGCTGCGCTACTATGTTCACTGTGGCACTATTCACAATAGCCAAGGTACGGAAACAACCTGAGTGTCCATCGATGGATAAATGGATAAAGGAAATGTGGTATATAGAGACAATGGAATACTATTCAGCCTGACAAAGAAGAAATTCTGTCATTTGCAACAACATGGGTGAACCTGGAAAGCATTAAGCTAAGTAAAATATGCCACACACAGAAAGACAAGTGCTGCATGATCTTCCTTATAAGTAGAATCTAAAACAATCAAACTCACAGAAGGCGAAAATGAATGGTGGCTGGGGGTGGGAGGTAGGAATGGGGAGATACCGAGCAAAGAGCAGAGTTGCAGTTAGGAGGAATAAATGATAAGTATTTAAGGAAAAGGATATGTTAATTAGCTTAATTCAATCATTCCACACAGTATACATACATCATTACATTACTGTGCATGCCGTAATTATAATTTGTCAAAAAATAAAATTAGCCTGGGTGTGGTGGCTCACACCTGTAATCCTAGCACTTTGGGAGGCTGAGATGGGAGGATCGCTTGAGGTCAGGAGTTCCAGACCATCCTGAGCAAGAACAAGAGCCCATCTCTACTAAAAATAGAAAAATTAGCCTGGTGTGGTGGCGTCCATCTGTAGTCCCAGCTACAATGAGCTATGATGATGCCACTGTACTCTAGCCTGTGCAACAGAGCAAGACCCTGTCTCAAAAAACAAAACAAACAAAAAAATAAATTAATTTAAAAAAGAAAGACATCAATTCCAGATGGATGGCAGATCTAAATATTAAATGTAAAACAATTTTTTTTTAAGCAATACATTTCCTAGAAAGTTCAGTTTATTAAAGTTCCGAAACAGGTCAAGGGGAAGAAAACATGACCAAAGTGGAGCATCGCAGGGAAAACTTTGGGGTCTGGGATATGGGAGACCTCTGGGGAGCAGATGGGGAGAGAACCTTCCTGTCCTGAGGCCCCTACCCCCAATCTTCCTCCCTCATTCCCTTGGCTCCACCAGCAACTACCAGCACACCTGCAGTGAAAGGTTTCGGGTCTGGTAGTCTTTCCAAATATAAAAGGCACTTACAATAGAACGCAATTATAGAAGCATGTGTGCAAGGTTACAGGAACTGAGACCTCAGCTAGAGAGTCGGTTGAAAGACAATTTGTCATTCTGTTTTGTATGTTTTGCTTCAAGGGTGTGCTTCTTTCTCAGCCTGAAAGAAGCTCAACTTGGCAAAGAAACTGCTATCCTGATAAAATATCAACAACTGACCCCCAGTAAAAAAAAATGGATGTAATTCTAAACATTTTTTATTTTTCTTCTGAGACAGAGTCTCACTCTGTTGCCCTGGCTAGAGTGCCGTGGAGTCAGCCTAGCTCACAGCAACCTCAAACTCCTGGGCTCAAGCGATCCTGCTGCCTCAGCCTCCCGAGTAGCTGGGACTACAGGCACACACCACCCCACACCCAGCTAATTTTTTTCTATATATATTTTTAGTTGTCCAGCTAATTTCTTTCTATTTTTTTTAGTAGAGACAGGCTATCACTCTTGCTCAGGCTGGTCTCGAACTCCTGAGCTCCAACGATCCACCTGCCTTGGCCTCCCAGAGTGCTAGGATTACAGGCATGGGCCACCATGCTTGGCCCCTAAACCTTTTTTTTAAAAGCCATAATTACAAAAAAAAAAATCTGTGTTGCTCTCTTCCACATTTTGCTTTTTAAACTTGTAGGGGTTTTAAAAGTTTTTGTTTTTTTAAATCTTGAAAATGAACAATAGAACAATTTCTAGAAGAATTCACAGGCATTTATAACAAACTGCAGGGAGGGAGTCAGAGCAGTGCAGAGAAGAAGGGAGTCCCCCTCAGGCACTTGGGACCAGGGAGAGGGAGAAATTCTCTAGTCACAGAGGACAAGCTGGGAGCAGGGACACAAGGTAGACTGGATACAAAATAGAAGAACACTGTCACTGCTGCTCCACAGAGAAATGAATGTCTAGCTCTGTGTGGGTATGACGGGCTGAAGGTAGAGATGGGTGGCCCTGGGAGGCTCCCTGACCATCCCCACAGCCTGGTTAATATGAAACTAATCAGGAATGGCTCATCCAGCCAATCAGGTCTGTCTCCTCCTCCTGCCCACAGAGGGCGGTACCCACCGCACCCCTGCAGTGGGTGAGCTGTGCTTCCTGCTGTGTAATCTGCCCATGGTCCCAGGCCCCACCCCCCACTGCACCCACAGGGCTGCGACCTGCACAGTGCACATCAAAGATGGGGGTGGCCAGAGGGAAATGGGCACAGGACTGAGCTGCCAAATGCCTGGAACAGGCTCCTCAGGAATAGAGGGCACTGGCCTGAAAAGCGTGAATAAGGCTGCTCAAGGCCTCGGCTAAGGCTAGTCAGAAAACACTCTTTGCCATAGTCTGTGATGAAAAAAGTGTAGAAACTGGCTTTTATGTTCTAAGTCCAAAGACAAAGTATCTTGTTACTACTGTCCCAAGTTTCAAAATCCATCTTTGGCCAGGCGCGGTGGCTCACGCCTATAATCCTAGCATTCTGGGAGGCCGAGGCGGGTGGATCGTTCGAGCTCAGGAGTTCAAGACCAAGAGTGAGACCCCATCTCTACTAAAAAAAAATAGAAAGAAATCAGCTGAACAACAAAAAATATATAGAAAAAATTAGCCGGGCATGGTGGCACATGCCTGTAGTCCCAGCTACTCAGGAGGCTGAGGCAGGAGGATCGCTTGAGCCCAGGAGTTTG
>CAUYSK010089286.1:0-40824 GCA_963575035.1 Avahi laniger
CTCTCAGAGTTAGCAGCAGGATTTGGTCATCAGCAATCAGGAGCCCTTAAGGAGGCAGCCTGCTTCCCATGTAGCTGACGGTTGCCCTGGTGCCTGCCTTTCCTGAGTCAGCTCTTGCTTCAGTTCCTTGAAGCACCCCAGTGTCCTTCCAATAAATGCCTGCCCTTTGTGGCCTGCAACCAGAGGAACTGCAAGAAGCATACCCACTGAAGGAAGTCTGCTGCTGCTGCTGAGAATCACAGAAGTCATGGTGCCTCGGGAAGAGAAGAAAGAGGGGAGAAAAGGGGTACTCTCATCCCACCTCCACAGAGTAACAGCCAACAAAGCAATCTAAAGATCTCTGCAGACCTGGGACTGTCTACCACTGGAGACTAGCCATGATAACTTGGTTGCCTTACTGATCAACTTTCTGTGAAAGCCCACAGGTCCACCTTGGTCTCTGCCCCAACTGGCTCAACAAATGTTTATTCGGCACTGACCCAGACCAGGTGTTGTACTAGGAGCCGTGGACACAGCACTCAACTAGACTTACCCCAGGGCCAGAATCAGGGCTGGCTTCCCCAAAAAGCACACTAAAGAAGTGTCTAGGTCACTAGGAGAGAAGAGGCACCAAAACCAAAACAAATTTTAAAAATACCAGAAACACTTTGACATTTGATTTTTTAAAGTGGTTCTCATGAGAAATATCAGAACTTTGTGGTACTCCTTGCATTCATTTCTTAATTGCATATTGCTTTTGCTTTGAGTCACGTGTGGAGAGCTCAGCCCGGCCCATGATCTTTAGATGCTTAGTACTTGTATGGGTCTGGATTCAGTCCTGAGCAAATGTCAGCATCTCTGCCTCACAAAGGCCTGACAGAACGCTGGCAAAAGGCGCTGACCCTAGGAGAGACAGCTCCTAGTCATTCGCAGTTGATTTGCCTAGGTGCTAAATACAACTCTGACCACAAGGTGGCAAAAGAGTAAATGACGATTCCTCATATATTTTTTGTATGTTTATATAAAACTATTGGTTTATATAAAAATGCTCTCTAAAAATATTTGGAAAAACATTGTGCTCCTTCATGCATTTTTAGGTTGATATCTAAAATTTTGCATCATAAAAGTCAATTGGCTTCAAATGTAATTTCTGACAAGTGTTAATATTCACAAATAAAACTGTTACATCACTATTTCACATGAATCCAGTGAAACCTAAATACCTTAATGATTTAAGAGCCACCATGTTCTGTTTAAACAATTTTTAACTTATCTCTTCTTTGATAGTTGGAAATTGTACATTTTCCCTTTTCTCCCTGAGTTAATTCCATTCTAGTCTTCCAACAGAATTTTGTCCCAATAATTATATATTTTTGCACTTGAAATGATTTTATTGATTATCCTATTTGTGGCAAAAATATGTATGTATTTTGCTATTTAAATGCTTTCCAAATGTTCCTGTGATCATAAGGCTCTAAGTATTGTTTAAAAATTTGCTCTTGCTTGAGTTATGACAATTAGTAATATAATACAATAGACCAAAACATTGTAAATATATTACAAATTTGGATATGTAATTATTAAACATAAAACTAAATTTATTGGAGATAGGGCTTTTATTGAAAAAAATCAATGAGTATATCCATGGATAAATACTGCTTTTGCTAGAATGAGACAGGATTCAGCATCAATTCTCTTCCTATTTTTTGTTTGGTTAAATGTTAGCACACAGAAACCTCATTTATATAAAAAAGTAAATGGGAATGGACATTTTGTTTTAGCAACATCACTTAAGTCTTTGAATTCCTTTAGAGATATATGGGGGGAAATTACACAGTGATTTATCTTCAAAATTATTTCTCTTGATGTATCAGCTGACAACTCCATTAGGATTTCCTTCATTTATATTGGAAGCAGAGGATTGGAAACCATCTGAGTTGCAAAAGGATTTGATCTCCATTCATTTGTTAGTTCACCGTTGTCAGCAGTGTTTGGAATTGTCTCTCTGGTGCTCTGAGGATTTTACATCATTGCAGGGTAGTGCACCCAGGTAAGATTCAGGATGGGTAAAAAATAGTCTTTTCTCTCATAAAGTGCAAAAAAGATCATTGTGAAAGGGGAGATGGAAAAGGAAAACCAGCTTGATTCCTCCACTGCAAGTGTGTTCTCTGGAAGATCAACTTTAAAAGACTACATATGAAAATTAAGGATGTAGAAATTGATTCCCTTAAAACTCCTGTACCTCAGGGAAATGCACGTTCCACTTTGAAAGTTGCTGGCTTATATTTATTATTATAAAAGTAATATATACAATATTTGTGGGGTTTTTTTAAAGTATAGAAGAGGGCATGACATGAAAAGTTAAAGTCCCTCCCTCCCCTACCAATCACACCCAGTTTTATTCCCCTGAAATAACTGTTTGTTAACACTTTCTCATTTATTCTTTGAGAAATTTTCTATGCAAATACAAACATGTTTTATACATGCAATCATCCCATGGTATGCATGGGGGATTTTTTTCAAGGACCTCTGCAGATACAAAAATCCGAGGATGCTCCAGCTTTTTATATAAAATAGAATAGTATTTGTATACAACCTATGTACATCTTCCTGCATACTTTAAATCATCTCTAGATTACTTATAATACCTAATACAATGTAGATGCTATGTAACAGTTATTATACTGTATTGTTTAGGGAATAATGACAAGAAAAAAAGTCTGTATATGTTCAGTATAGAGGCAACCATTTGGTTTTTTTCCAGAATATTTTTGATCTGTGGTTGGTTGAATTTCATGGACACAGAACCCATTGGTATGGAAGGCCAATTGTGTATTCATTTTATGAAAAATAAAACAGACCGTAATGTATAGAAGTTCTCTCCAAGTTGATCTACACATCCAATGCAATGCCAATAAAACTTTCAGTGAGTTTTTTGGAGTAAACTTCTAAAAATTGGCCCTTAAATTAATATGGAAGACTAAAAAGCATTTTCCCCCTTCCTGATTTCTCTTTCCTCCTTCCGGAAATGAGGATTTATTGACTATAGCTGAGTAGTTCTCTTGCAACCAATCATGATGGAAAGACCAAAAAGCTGACCACCTCTGGACCTATTCTTACATGAGAAAAAAAAATCGTATTTTACCAACTCTAAGAGGTACATCTCTTCATGTTTCAACATCCCTGAAATCCCTGAATGACAGTTCATATGTGGCAGCATTTTTTTTCTTTCTTGGTAGTACATAAAATACTGATATTTCTCGCAGGTGATAGTGTCTTAAAAATCAATGTAATGCTCCAAATGCCATCCTATTCAAGTCTTTGTTATTTGGATCCCAATTATGTGTAGCTGAATGCAATTCCTAAGTGATAGCAGGCTTTCTATTTCACTCTCAGTGAAGTCTCAAGTCCTTATCCTGGCCTTTAAGGACCTACAGAACGTGGCCTTGGTCTCTTAGACCTCACTTTCTATCAACTTGACCTTTCCTAAAACAAACTAGACTTACTGCTATTCCTTGAATAAGTTAAGGTGACTCCTGCTTCCAGGCCTGTGTCCTTATTGTTTCTTCTGCTTGGAAAGCTCTTTCCTTAGAAATCCTCATGGCTTCTCCCTCACTTGCTTCAGATCTCTGCTTAAATGTCACCTTATCTCAGAGTCTTTCCTTGACCCCTATATAAAATAACACTCCATCCCTGCTTCATTTTTCTTCACAACACCATTACCACATGATGTGTTAAATCATCACCACATGATATATTAAATATTACACACATATATATGTAATTAATGTTAACTCCATGAAAGTAATATGATCACTTTTCTATTCCCAATACCTGTCTGGCACTTAAAACGTATTTAAATGTTTGTAAAGTGAACAAATTAATGTTTTTCATCATACATGAAATCAACCATATTTTCATGTGTATTGGTCATTTTGTGTCACTTTTTTGTGAACTGCCTATTCATATCCTTTGCCTGTTTTTCTTGTGGCTTCTTATTAATGATCATAATAAATAACACTTACATGGCACTTGAAGCATGCCCAGAGCTGTTCAACTAAATTGTTTAACCCTTACTACAATTTTAAGAAGTAGGTGCTGTTATCATCCCCATTTTACAAGTGAAGAAACTGAGGCACAGAGATATTGAGTGACATCCAAGGTCACACAGTAGTAAGTGATGGACCTGGGATTCAAACCAGATTCAAATTGGAATCTATGGACTCTTAACTACTAAGCTATTAGCCCATTGTCTGTCAGATTCATTGTGTGTGTGTGTGTGTGTGTGTGAGTGTGTGTGTATTTCCCATTTATCATTGACTTTTATTTTTTGCCATACGATGTTTAAGATTACTATGTAGACAAGTTTCTCAAACTTTTCTTTATGGATTCTGAATTTTAGTGTCTTATTTTTCAAAAAGTTTTTTTTTCCTGATTATAAAAGTATAGAGCAAGTACAAAGGGCCTGAAACAAAAAAAGGGGCTTGTTTTCAAGAAAGGAAAATAAGACCAGAATAGCTTGAGCTTGGTGACCAAGAAGGAGAGAGGTACAGGCAGGGGTCAGATCACCTGGAGCTTTGTAGACCATCATATAGAATTAGAATATTGTCTCAACTGCAATGAGAATAATTTGAGGGGTTTTAAGCAAGGGAATGACAGAGTATGATTTATGGTTTACATGCGACAATTATAATCAAATAATAATAGTAACTAACATTTATTAATTGCTTATTTCAAGTACTGTTTTATAAGTAATTTACTAAGTTGTTTAAACCTCATAACAGCCTGATGAGGTAGTTGCTACTATTATTCTCACTAAACAGATGAGGAAACTGAGGCACAAAAACATTAAGTACCTTGAAGTTGGTTATACTTACTTTTCACTTCTATACATCTTCCCATTCAGAATATCCTAATTTCAACAATGAAATGTCTGATACCTACTTTATCCAAGCCCCTGATACCTCACTAGTGGTCTGCAAGGCTTCACTGGGTTAAAGAAAGAGAAAATAGCAAGGCTACTCAGCACCAGGGCCCCTAGGTCTGATCAGGTGGGCTCTTCCCATCCTATTTGGACCATGCCCAACTGCGCTAAGCTGAGGTAGCTAGCCTGCTAGCCCATTCATGATGATTAAGGGAGTCAGCTCAGCAGCCCCTGCTACCACTACAGCAGGCCAGTCCCTGCACCCTGCACTGCCATAGCCAATACCATCAATCAGGGACCTGAGGAATAGATCAACAGGATCTACCACAGGCTTCCAAGAGCTTCCAGCCCTACAGAGAGAAGCAGTGGGTCTAGTGGTGTGTGGAAGGGGTAGAGAATGGAGGAGCCCAAGGTTTCCTTCAAGTATACATCTAGCCTCAGGTAGCCTGCACCCATGTGATGTGATTCCAATGGCCCAGGCCCTTCTCTAGCTGAAAGGAAAGGTTCAAAGAGAGAGCAAAGTCATGGTTGTGATGGGAGACAACAAAGATGTAGATTACACCATATCATCTCCTAACCAGCCATTTCCCCAGTTTTCACCGCATATTGCTTCCAGCTAGTCTGTTTCTTAGCATCCTTGGGTCTTCAGCAACTCTGCCTGTACTCCTTCAGACTTATGCACCATTTGACTTGCACTTTTGATTCTCTACCTATCTGCATTACGTGGAGTCTGATCAGCCTCCTACATGCTGGTACAACATCTAGCCAACTGCCTATCTTACCCCTGCCCTTTAGGAAAATCCTGGAATCTCAAAATCTGTGTCTAGTGCTAGAGGTTGACCCTGTGGTATATAGCTTGGCCCTGGGCCTGACCTTAAAGAGAAGCACAATGAAGAACACATTCTGCAATTTTACTCACCAAAGTGTGAAATCTCACTTCTTACACTTGTTCCAAATGCTTCTTTCAAGTTTGAAAGGTGGGGAAGGGTGTATTGCACCCAAACTGGCAGATAAAAATCTTAATCACACTTTTTATTCTTTTTCAAAATCTTGAACCTTTTGAAACTCCAAAAAGGAATACAAACAAATGTCTAGCGAAATTATTTATGTATTCACTATTTGACTCAGTAATCCCACTTCTAGGAATCTAACCCAATGATACACTAGCAAAAGTACAAACTAACATATGCACAAGGCCATTCATTGTAGCAGTGTGTGTAACAACAAAAGACTTGAAAAAAAAATGTCCACCACTAAGGAACCAATTGAATAAATTATAGTGGAGTCATAAAATGAAATACTATGGAATGAGATGGATTTCTATATAAGGATTAGGAGTAATCTCTGGAATATGTTAAGTGGAAAAAGCAAAGTATAGAACATTGTATATAGTATGCTACCTTTTGTGTAAAAAAGTTTGGAGATATACAGATATTTACAGAAACATTTACTTATATTTTCAAAAATGGTACGATGGACTGTAAATTAATTTAGATGGTTACTTATGAGGGAAGGAGGAAATAGAGTGGAGGGAACAGGCAAGGAAATGTACCTTTTCTAAATGTACCTTGTTTTACAGCTTTGGCTTTGGAATCCTGTCAATTAAAAAGGGGGGGAAATCCCTGAAAGAAAACTGAATCAAATGACCCTAATTATGTAGCAAATTGGTGGTATCACCATACAAAGAAAATAATTATTTTGAGTGACTTAAAAATGGTGTTTTGACTATACATTCCTAATGGGATATATGCTAAGGAAAAAAGGAACTACAAAGAAGTCTTAAACTGTATTCAGTAGTCTTTTACTAGTAGTATCATTGGTATCGTTATTTTGAAACTGTTAGTTGTAGGATAAAGCAAATAAGTAATTATGATAATGTTGTCAGGAATCAAGATATTTAACACGAGTAAAATCATACAATTACAAAATTTGAAAAGAAAAAGCTCTATAGTCTTACTTTTGGAATACAAATACTCATATGAACTTACAATTTATTTTTTTCTTTCTAAAAAATATATAATTCCTAGTTCTGTCCACTAAAAAGACATAGCAGAATGGTCTGTAAGTAACATTTCCTACCAAAAGATTCCAGTCCTCCTTGGAGAAATAATTGTTTCCAGGTCTGTAACAGGAAAAGTACAAAATGAACCTGGGACATCTTGTTTTGCCAGAAAGCCAAAGAGATAGCAAAGACTAATTGAGTCATGTCAAAAGAACACAGGAGGCCAGGTGCAGTGGCTCTTACCTGTAATCCTAGCATTTTGGGAGGCCAAGGAAGGAGGATCGCTTGAGCCCAGGAGTTTGAGACCAGCCTGAGCAAGAGTGAGACTACATCTCTAAAAAAAATAGAAAAATTATCTGGGCATTGTGGTATACACCTGTAGTCCCAGCTACTCAGGAGGCTGAGTCAGGAGGACCACTGGAGCCCGGGAGTTTGAGGTTGCACTGAGCTATGATATTGCCACTTCACTCCAGCTGGAGCAACAGAGTTTGTCTCAAAAACAAAACAAAACAAAATAAAACAAAACAAAAAACAAAAAACACAGAAGCCAAGATGAAGGGGAATTCTCACTTGCCTACACTGGGACAATTAGATTTTAAATACAAAAGTATCTACAATTAATCAAGCATCAAATGTATAAAATACATGAGTTCATAATGAGATTAAAAAACATTGGTCACCCCTGGATGATGCTAGGGCATCAAATCATTATTGCAAAAAATTAATAAATCAAGAGAAAAATTAAGAATTTATTTCACCTTTCCAGTATGAACTGTATTTCAGGGTAACCAAATAGTTAAAGCTGTTCTTTATGCAACAATTCCAAATAGCAAATGCAGGAAGAATTATAGAATTAGTATATCCTCATTTGCAATCCCTAATGAAATAATAGATCCAGCCCAAGGTTTCTTAACCCCAGCACTATTGACATTTGTGTCCAGATAATTATTTGAGGGCTGTCCTACACACTGTAGGATTTTTAGCAGCATCTCTGGCACCTACCCACCAGATGCCAATAGCACTGCCTCATCCCTTTACGAGTCGTGACAATCAAAAATGTCTCTAGACATTGTCAAATGTCTCCTGGGGGACAAAATCCTCTCCAGTTGAGAACTACTAATCTAAGGCAATGATCAGGATAAAAAAGATTAGGTAAAATATGGGGAGCTTTACAATGAAGGGATCAGGTTGATACCACCTTAACCCACTGACAAATTTTAGCATCACTGAGAGAGACAGCTACATTTTATGTGCCTCCTAATGTGATATATTAGGAAGTATATAGCACAACCTATGATGTATTGATAAGGCCAAAAATAAAAATTGAACCTAAATCTAATCAAATGTCTCACTTTCTAACTCTCAGTTTATGGTGAATATAGGAGATCGAAGAAGAATTTCAAAGTCACCACTAAGAAACAATGAGCCAAATCCAGAATGTGGGATATTTTATAGGAAAAATGACCTGATTACTTCAAAGATAAATGACATTTAAAAGAGGATGAGAAAAAGAAAGAAGGGAAATTTACAGATTTTTAAAGAAACTTAAGAGACATAACTACCAAATGCAATGTTACATTTGGTTTGGATCCTATTTTGAAAATATCAACTTTAAAAATACTTCTTGAGACAATCAGGGAAATTTGAATACGAATGGACATTTAATTATATTAAGCAGTTATAGTTAATTAGTAAATTGTGATAATGGCATCGTGGTTATGTAAAAAATATTTTTTCTGTTAGAGATGCACTCTCATTGAGTGAAATGATACAATGTCTAAGATGTGAGTTTAAGGCTCTAACAAATCTTGGGATAAGGAAGATAAATGAAGCAAGACTGACAAAATGTTGAAAATTGTTGAAGCTGAGTAAAGGGGGTTCATTCTTCTAATCTCACTACTTTTGTGTATATTTAATTTTTCCATATAAAATGATTTTTAAAAACAAAACAATAGAATTCTGTTTCCAAGAAGATATAGTAGGTGTACTTTTCCCTATTCCTCCTGGTAAGTGCAGTTATAAACCCTGGACATTGTATATAACACAAACATAACAATACTCTGAAAGGTAGACAGAATAAAGCAGATTGGCTATAGACCTCAGAACCCAAGGAATGACTCAGCAGTGAGTTCCCTGAGGGTTTTTTCCCCTCATATATCCTGGACTGGGTGCTGGAGAAGATGGTAGCCTGGAAACATCCATGAGCATAGACAAAAAAAAAAAAAGCCTCAAGAAAAGCCTGCTCTCTCTAGGTGAAGGACAGGGAAAGGGGCAACCTTTCAAGACAGAAGAGTTTGAAGTAATAACCACTCTAATCCAACCAAACACCACAGAAAAAATTGCAGCACCACCCATGCCAACAAAGACCAAGCGGGAAACTTAGACTTCCACCCTTGCCATGCTGTAACAAAGAACCCAAACCTCCCATCAGGGAGGTGTCAGAGCAGGACAAGTTGGGAGCCAGAACTTTCATTCCTTATAGGTGATAATAAGCTCCCTCCGACACAGTGTCAGTGAAGGCTACATGGGAAGCCTGGACTTCCATAGCCACCTGGAGATAAGGAGGATTCCTCCTCTTTTCCCCACTGGGGTGGTGTCAGAGGAGGCATAGTGGAGAATCAGCACTTTCACAACCACCCGACAGTTACGAGCACACCCCCCATCACCACCCTGGTGTGAGTGGACATCATGAGGAATCGTAAGGCATCCCTACCCCTCTCAGCCAGGCTGGTATCAGTAGAAGTATAGCAGGGGATCTGAACTCCCACCTTGCCAAGGAGTAATGAAGAGATTCTCCTCCTGGGTATCAAAGGGGGCTGAATGAGGAACCTGGACTTCTAAGCCACCTGGCAGTAATGAAGTAGCATTCCCCTTCCCCTGCCAGACCAGTGTCAGAAGAAGCCTGATAGAAGATTCTGAGTCTCGTAATATAGGTTTTGATAGAAACTGAAAAATACAAAAACAAATTTAAAAACTTTACAGATTGGCTCAATAGCAGAATGAAAGGGACAGAGGAAAGAATCTCTGAACTTGAACATAGAATAATAGAAATTACCCAATGTGAACAACAGAGAGAAAATAGACTAGAAAAAATGAACAGATCCTGAGAAACATGTGGAACTATAACAAAAGATAAAACATCTGTGTCATCTAAGTTAAGAAAGAAGAGAGAAAAAGGAAGGCTGAAAAAGTATTCAAAGAAATTATGACTGAAAATTTCCCAAGACATAACCTATAGATTCAAGAAGCTGAGCAAACCTCAAACGGGATAAATACAAAGAATCCATGGCAAGACACATCATAGTCAAACTTCTGAAAACGAAGGGCAAAATAAAAATCTTGAAGGCAGAATAAGAGAAACACCTTTCCTATAGGGAAAAACCAATTTAGACCACAGAGAATTTCTCACCAAAAACCATGGAAGCCAAAAGTAAGTGGCACAACATTTTTCAAATGCTGAAGGAAAAAACCGTCAATCCAGTGAAAATATCCCTCAGGAATAAAGGGAAAATCAAGACATTCTCAGATGAAGAAAACTAAGAGAATTTGCAACCAGCAAACCTGCCCTGGAAGCATGACTAAAAAAAATTCTATAAACAGAAAGGAAATTATAAAAGAAGGAATCTTGAAACATCAGAAACGAAAAAAAGCATAACAGAAAGAGTAAAAATATTGGTAAATACAATAGATTTCTTCTTCTTCTCTTGAGTTCTCTAAATTATGTTTGATGGTTGAAACAAAAATTATAACACTATCTGATGTGGTTCTCAATGTATGCAGAGGAAATATTTAAGACATTATAAGTGAAGTAGGGTAAAGAGAGGTAATTTTCTACACTTCACTCAAACTGATAAAGTGTCAACACCAGTAGAATGTGATGAGGTATGTATATATAATGTAATATCTAAAGCAACCAAGAAAAAAGTGAAACAAAGAGATACACTTCAGAAACATTATAGGTATATAAAAACTTAATTCTTAAAAAAAAAGTTTAAGTAATTCACAGGAAGGCAGGAAAAAGAATACAGAGAAACAAAGACAAGGAGATCAAACAAAAATAAATATCAGACTTAACCCCTAACATACAAATTTTCATAGGTGAATGGTTAAACAAACTGTGGCACATCCATACCATAGAATACTATTCACCAATAAAAGAAACTGTACACACAATAATTTGAATGGATCTTAAGAGCATTATGCTGAGTGAAAAAAATCCATTTTTAAAAGCTCACAAACTATATGATTCTATTTACATAACATTCTTGAAATGACAAAATTACAGAGATGGGGAACAGATTAAGTAGTCACCAGGGGTTAGGGATGGTGGGTGGAAGGGGAATGGGTGTGACTATAAAGGGGTAGCAGGAGGGGACAGTAATGGAACAGTTCTGTATCTTAATTGTGGTGGTGATTTTGAGAATCTACACATGATAAGATAATGTAGAACTAACTATACACAAAGCATTGTTCCAATGTCCATTTTCTGTTACACAAGATGTAACTATTGGGGGAAACTGGGTGAAGGTTACACAAAACAAAACTATAATCTCTTGAAAAAAGGAATTTCAAATAAAAATAGGAGGAAATTGAATTCTCAGCAATAATTTTCTTCCATACTGTTTTCACTAGAATGTCAAGGTTTTCTTTTTCCAAAATGCAGAGGTTCCCAAATATCTCCAGAGGCTCTAACAAGACTGACCCCATGGGGGTCTATGAGATAGCATGGCCTTTGCTGCTCCCCTGGACAACATTGGTACAATACAGGAAGCCTAAGTCTTCATCCAGGACCTCAGCTGTGAGAGTGTCTTAGTCTGTTTGTGCTGCTATAACAAAATACTTGAGACTGGGTAATTTATAATAATAGAAATTTATGCTCACAGTTCTGGAAGCTGGTAAGTCCAAGATCAAGGCACCAGCAGGTTTGTTGTGTGGTGAGGGTCTGCTGGCTGCATCCTCACATGGTGGAGGGCAGAAAGGCAAAAAGGGCCTAATCTAGTTTCAGCCCTTTTATAAATCATTAATCCACTCATAAGGGCTCTGCCCTCATGATTTAGTCACTTCCCCAAAGATCCTGCCTCTTATTACCACCACAGTGGGGATTAGGTTTCTTTATTTTTTTTTTTCAGTTAGAAAGGCCATTTATTTATGTTTTGAGACCCTCACTGCCTCCTCTGCTGTCTCCCTTGCCCCACCTCTGGGAGGGTGTGGATCCCAGGAGGAGACCCGTTCCTACACGCTTCCCATCCTCCTCAACCATAGGAGAGGCATCGTGGAAGAAGCCAAGCCACTGGCCCAGGGTGACCTAGCATTTATGAGCCCTGCCCAGGCATAGTTCCTGGCCTTTATAGCCCTTCCAGTGACTCGGGAGGCCCTCTTTCTCTCCAAAGCAGAGGTCGAGGATCGGGCAACAGTAGATCTTTTCTGCTTCCAATGGGTCTGCTGGTGCCTGACCAGCATGGAGAATGAACTGAAAGACTTGGTACAATGGAAGCAGAAGATAAGCTGCTCTGTGGGGTGGGCCTTCTGGTGGCTGGAAAGATAATCTTTCTTGCTAAAAGTCAAGGGACAATGGGAGCAAGAGAAGACCTTGAGTCTTGAGGGCTTCACTAGATGAGAGTTGAATCTGCTATCTAGGCAGAGGGCTTTAATGTTAGATGCCTGGGTCCTGGTCACCGGGGCTTGGTTCTTAAGCACAGGGGGCTGGGGCTGGGCCACAGGACCCTCAGTTATAAATATGGATTCCTGTGTCCTGGCCACTGGTGTGAGGCCCACACCCACAAACTCCTGGAAGGACCCTTGGCTTCTGATGATGGGTGTCTGGCATCCAGCAGTGGCTCCTGGAATCCTCACAATACAATCCCGGTTTCCAGCCACCGGCTCTTGGTTTTGGTGTATCTTCTGGTGGCGTTTGAACTCAGACTGGTCCCAGAAGGCCTTCCCACACATGGAGCACAAATGGGGCCAGTAACCCAGATGGACACGGCGGTGGGGGATGAGGTTTCGACATGAATTTTGTAGAGGAAACATTCAAACTATAGCAGGAAGAAGCCCTCAGGACTCTCTGGGCTCTCACTAGATATGTCTCTGAAATAAGGAGACATAGGGGACTGACTTGGGTCTCTTCTATCCTTCTTCGGATCATAGGTCTCTAGCTAATCAGTTAAATACCCTCTACCTCAGCCTAACTGGTGACTGGTGAATACAGATCTTTTCATGCGAACATACTCCTCATTCACACAAGAGTGATTTGTATAAATTAAATATAATCCTCACGTTTGCTATCCTGGCTGACACTCCACTATTTCTTTACCCTAAACTTGAAACTGGAGTCAGGAATTTCTCACATTCTACATAAAGCAATCACTAATACTAGCAGGGCTTTTGATGTTTCCCAATTTTTAAATGCAGATAAACTAAGCTCTGTTTTATCTGCTACCTTGAGACTGGACACCTATCCCCAACCTCAATACTACTTCAAGTGTGGAAAAGGCCAACATTCTGAGGGTATTATTGTGTTTGCACTCAGAAAAAAAAAGGCCTCTAGTTATCAGGACTTATCCTTTTTAGAGGTCAATGGAGAATTGTAAGTCACAATTTCCTGCTTTTACTACTTATATAAAATGAAAGTGCACATAATTTTCACCTTTGCTTTTAAGGGAAATGTGCTCATAGGCATTTCATTCCAGAATTCATTGAAATGAACATGATCAAATATTTATTTGGAAGAAATATTAGCTCCTTATCAATACAATATAAAAACATGAAAATAATTTCACTGAAAGAGTGTTTAATGCCACCTGAATGAACACTTGTAAATATGCATCACTGACCAATTAGACCAAAAGGTAGTTCACCCAATTAGAATTTATCAATACCCTCATATTTCTCTAAAAAGCAATGTTTGTAAAGCCCTATTAATAGCAGTAGTACTACTAGTAGTAGCTTTAATAGATGTCCCATATTTAAAGTGACTTAGATTCTTCCCAGAATAGAGGGTGGTGGAAAAAATAAAGTGACTTAGATTAAACAAAAAAGTGAATTATAAATTATTAGAGACTCATATTAAAATAATGTTATACCCATTGCAATAATGTCTATGTACACAATAAATATGACTAGGAAAGTACTTTTGAGTCAGTTATACAAAAATACGAAAGTGGGAATGGGCTAGGTCCTCACTAACTTCATCCTCCCTTCTGGTTTCTGCCAAATTTAATGGGGTACTTAAGGTTGTAGTCCAGGAGGTGTAAAGGACCTAGCTTCCCTGAGGCTCACATCACACTGATATAATGTCTACTGGCCCTTGCCATTACAGCCAATAACAGACCTCATTCATTATTGAAGACTTTGGCACCTAGCTCACTGTCTTCCAATCCTTTTCTGTTTTTGTCATCAATCCTGGTGAGTTCTCACTCATATGGATAATCAAAATGGAGGGAGAATTTCTTACCAGTAGCCAGGAATGAGAGATTATGTTTGAGAAAGGGATGGAGTCAATTTCAATCAATTCTTTTTTCCATGCACACAGTGCATGGGTTTCCTTTACTTTTCAAGTGCCAAGTTTAAAGACTGTGTTACTCACTGTAATGGTGGTCCAGGGAAAAATAAACAGGCAATAAACTATTGAACACAATTGTTCTGCAAGAGGTCACATACACCACAAATGGCAAAACAGGGGAAGAAGGATGACATAACTCAGCCTGAGTTATCAAAAAGGCTCCACGGATTAAGCAGCATTTGACATGAGACCAGAAGAAAGTGTAAGAGTCTGTGAGGCAGACAAGTAAGAAATTTGGGGAGAGCCTGTTCTAGGCAAAGGGAAAATCAAATGCAAATCCCTGGGGTCATGAGAGACTTTGATGGGTATATTTTGAGAAACTGTGGATAGGTCAATATTGCCAAGGGAAGGGAAGTGACAGAAAATAAATTTGAAGCCATAAACTGGTCCAGATCACAAAGGGCCTTGCATACCATGACAAGGAGTTCAGCAGTTAAGCTGCAGGCATCGGGGGGCAATGGGATATTCTAGAAGTGACATGCCCTATAGACAGATCATTTTGCCTGCAGGCCTGGAGGAGGTGGAGTTTGTCTAGTTCATTCTGATGAGGGCTGATTATGGCAAGACCCTGAGCAATGGTTGGGAGTCATCTACAGGAAGGAATGAATTTTAGGTAGAATTGAACATTGTCATGATATGAAGAATGGGGGAAGAGTGTAGGATGAATCCAGGATTTCTTCATGGGCAACAGTGGAGTGGTGACATTCATTGAGATGGGCAACACAGGCAGACAAACAGGTTACAGGGATGGAGGAAGTTGTGGTTTCAGGTTAGTACTTGTTGACACTGCCCAGGGATCTGTTTGTCTATGTTTCCTAAGAAGAGGAAGCTCTGACCAGAACAGGCCCTCTCAACACAATTCTAAAACCAATTCACAGACCAGGCCCCTCACAGCTTAAGACCAGCTCCTGGCCAAATTGTATCTCTGTACCTCAAATCAAGAGCAGCCCCAACCTGTTAAAGAATGTCACCATAGCATCTCAGGCCAAGAAGCAAACCTCACTCAAAAGGACACTCCATCTTTCTCGATGTAACACTAGACTAGAAAGATTTGGACCAATATCATCCCCCTCTTACTCTTCCTCCTTCTCCTCCTCTTTTTATTGAGTGGAAACAACTACAGCAATGAATCAGAATTATCCGAGCCCTAAGTCCACAAATATATCAAGTAGACCCCCACATACACAGAGAATTGGAAAGACCTCTAACATCTTCACATTGTCAGTACCAGTTTGGAGAGCCCTAAGTGTGCCAGAAAAATCTACTGCCAAGAAATGTGACATGGAGGGGAATCCACCATCCTGGGGGAATTTGGGGAAGAAGATTCTGAGACTACATCCTCTTGGATAAAGATGATGTTATTCCTAGTGGAGGGACAGGAAAACACAAAGGTTTAAAACAGAGAGAAAGGGATCACATTACCAGAATTGGTGACAGAGCTTTCCCTTTTCATGAGGTGGGAAGAAGGAGCACGAACAACATGAATAAAGTGTGGGACAATACTGACCTAGTTTTTGTGGACAGATGAAAGAGGCAGGCCAGTCAGTTTCAATTCCAGAGGTCAAAAGGAAGCAGCTCTAACAAATGGAGGGAAAATTGTGGGGAGCTGGAAAGAGTCTCAGTAATTCACTTGGGATTCTGCCCTAAGAAGTAAATGGAAAGAATCTGTCTGATAGTGATGAGGTATTTGGGGAGTGCCAAAGCAAGGGACAAACCCAAGGGGTGCACCCATCCTTAGCAGAGCTCCACAAAGAGGGCACATCTGCACTTGAAGCTGTAAAGGCAAATCAAACAAGGAAGATGAGTTTCAAGACAGACAACATGCAGGAGGGTGCAGGGACAGGGCAGCCTGGGGCAACCCAAAGAACCTGCTCTGCTCAGCCATCCACTTACCCTGAAGTGGGATGGACATTTATCATTGAAAACCATGAAATCCAGCTGAGTCTAAGAAAGTTTTCAAAGCCAAGGAGGGTTTCCTAAGGACTGAAAAGTTTTTGCCAAGTGGCTGATGGAGGTGAGATAAGGTATGGAGCAATGTAACACTTAAGACAAGAAGAAATTGTAGGGACCTTTGCTCGGAGAGTTGATATAGGAATATGAAGAAGGAGGTCAGAAAATATAGAAGGAGCATTTGGGGATGGGACCAATCAGGAGGCAATGGCGAATTGACAGAGAGAGAGAGAGAGAGAGAGAGAGCACCTCATGAGAATCAATCACTGGGGAGCTTTTTTCCTACTCCTCACAAGGGTACTCCATTCCATTAGGATGGAGCCCTTGGGCTTTCCTACTCCAGGAATGGCAATAGCTACTCCAAAATAAAACCACTTGAAAAATTGGCACTTCGCTCATTATGTGAAATATGAAATGAGTATAGGACTTTCCAACTATTACAACCCAAAGAACTAAAAAGTCAAAACAAAATGATTGATGACTATTACATTCTAAAAACTGCCTAGTAACAATCCTTTGGAGGTGAACTAAAGGCTTGGAGAGGTGAACCCTACAACAAACCAACAGTAGTTATCAGAGAGGAATGTGCAGAGACTGGAGAAGAAGAAGGTGTTTCTTATAAAGTCAAACATTCACTTACCATATGACCCATCAATCCCACTCCTAGGTATTTACCCAAAAGAAAAAAATGCACATTCACCCAAAAACTTGCATATGAATGTTTATAAAGCTCAAAGCAAGCAAAATACCCTTCATTGGTGGATGGATAAACTAACTTGGTATGTCCATACAATGAAATACTATTAAGCAATAAAAGGGAAAGAACTATTGATACACACAGCACAGATAAATCTCAAGTGCATTATGCTCACTAAAAGAAGCCAGAATCATAAGGCTACATATTGTATGATTCCACAGATATTCTGAAGAAGGCAAAAACTATGGGGCTAGAAAATACATTAGTGGTTGCCAGCAGCTGGTGGGGGATGGGAAGCATTGACTACAAAGGGGCAAAAGGGAACTTTTCGAGGTATAGAAATATTCTATCTTTTGATTGTAGCGGTGATTATACAACTGTACATGTTTTTGAAAACTCATATAACTCTACTTAGGGTGAAGTTACAACTCTAATAAGTTTGATTTATGTTTTATCTTAACCGTCAGACCATTCCTTCTGTAGCTCAGGAGAGCACCCCTCCACCCCATTTGCTACAATTCTAACAAATTTGACTTACATTTTATTAATATCTCTAAAAGAGTGACATGTACTATATGCAAATTATATCTTAATAAACCTGACTTTTAAAAATTCAAGGTTAAAAAAAAATTTTAATTTGATTATCTAAAGAGGGATAGAAGAAAGATACCAATCTGGTTGGTTCCTGTTTGGACACAGTTTCAGATTAAGAACAAGGCCTCATACCAAAAATACCCATGTAACTCACTTATCATTTCTCGAAAGAGATCAGTGTCTCTATCCTTCAGGGAGAATGCGTGTGTCCTGAGGCACTATGATGAGCAATTCATTTTGACTGCCTGTTATTATACTTTACATATGGGACTCTGCAGCCAGGGGGACATGAAAGAAGTTATTTTGGTCCTGAGCCAAGAAGATCCAGAGATATCTGACCATTCCACCCTCATAAATTTCAAACTAAGAAAGCAAGAGTACAGGGTATCCAGCATGTAACTATTTCCCAAGACCACACTGGGGTTTGGGAAGAATGCAGAGGGGAATGAATACCTGGACTTTCCCATCTAATTCTGGATAAAGGTCTAATTTATTAAAAATTCCTCATTTGTAGGCGTTATTTATGAGATGGGAAAATTTTCAGGAGTACCTGAAATTCCGTAAAGAGCACCCAAGATCGATTTGGACTTAAAGTTAGAATGTCTTTAGGAACCTCAAGGGTTTCTTTTTTTCTAACTTAATGGAGTCATTAATCTTTGTAATAGGGTGTAGAGAAAGAGAAATCTGCCACAATGTAATTAATTTTGATGGAGGAGTCAGCTGGATGGTAAAATCCATCAAAAGAGTCATGTATTTATACTTGAGCTCAAGTTGATATAAGGACTATGGCTACCTCAAACTCCAGCAGAAACAAACCCCATTGCTGTTGATGTCATAGAAGAAATAATGACAGCAGTCCAAAACCTGTTGGCTTGGAAGTAGAGCTATTGCAAGGTTCATCCACAAACATTCCTGTCTAATTGATCCAGAAACCAAATGGAACTTGGTGAAGGACTATGCTCTATGATTTCAGTTTCAATTTGAGGTTTCAATTTGTCCAAAAAACCGTTGGCACTAGTAGTACCTTATGACCATTAATTGAGTGAAGAGATTCTTGGAGAAGCCTCCAACTTGTCCATGGGAAATAGCTATATCAATATCAATTGATGTCTATGCCTCTCTAACTTCTTTATTATTATCCTGTAAATAATATTAAGGGAGAACTACTACCTGCAAGAGAAAGAAAATTATACTTTGAAGATGATTCTTTTACACAAGGAAAAGCTGGACAGGGAGTCCAGGGACCTGGAATCTAAATAAGATCCCTTGGAAAATGAAATTGGGTCTAGGAGGTTGAAATTATAGCCTTTAGGCTTCCAAAAGAGCAATCTATTTTGAGGATGTCCAGACATCATGGTAACAAAGTCAGCCTATTTATTTCTGACAGTCAGTAGGTTGTTGGACTAGTGAGACATTCAGTACTTGGTGAACTCTATTTGGCATATTTCCTGTTAGAGAATCCCATATTTCCTGTTAGAGGATCAGTCTGGCATAATAGTTGTGCACAGACTCTGGAGCCATTGTTGCCAGTGTTCAAAATCCTACCTCTGCCATTTCTTGGCTATGGGAACTTTGGGAGATCATTTAACATCTCTGTGCTTCGATTTTTTCCTTGATAAAAATAGATATAGTAATAATAATGACTCCATTTTAGCATTGTTGTTAGTGATAACTTAAAGTAAAAGCACTTAGAACAAGCAAGAGATCTTATAAGTATTATCTATTAATATTACTATTTTAATTCCCAGGGGCCCAAAGTATAAAAATGAATGAAGAAATAAGAATTAGAAACATTGGATGCCTTGGGCAAAGTATGCAGTGAGACTCTTAACTACAAAGACCTGAACAGGACCAGAGACCTGAGCTGGATCCTCTTCTCTGCATTTTTGTTCATGGTCATTAGACTTGCAGAAGGTCCAGGAACACCAAAATATCACAAATACCCCTCTCTCATAAGTACGACCCAACTTTTCCTTTTACATTTCTGGAAACCCCTGCCATAACTAATCAAAGTCTGTTAGTCTTCTAGGGCTGGTATAATAAATTGCTACAAACTGGGTGGCTTTAAACAACAGAAATTTATTCTCCCACACTTCTAGAGGCTAGAAGTCCAAAATCAAGGTGTTGGCAGGGCCATGCTGTCCCTGAAGGCTCTAGAGGAGAATCCGTTCCATGCCTTTCTCTTAGATTCTGGTATTGCTGACAGTCCTTGGCATTCCTGGTCTTGTAGATGTATCACTTCAATCTCTGCCTCTGTTGTCACATGGCATTCTCCTTGTGTGTCTGTCACTGTGTCTCTTCTTATAAGAAGACCAATCATATTGGATTAAGTGTCCACCCTCATGACCTCATCTTATAGTTAAGACCCTATTTCCAAATAAGATCACATTCACAGGTACTGGAGATTAGGAGTTCAACATATCTTTTTGGGGACACAATTCAATCCATACCAGGATCTGAGACAATAGACATTTTAGTGTACCTGAAATCATGATACTGTCACACATTGGATGGTGGAGAGAAGTAAACATTGAAGGGGAAGTCTGGTTTCCTACTTGCCTAGCATGCTTACAGCAATGGTCTCAAACCAGCCTCCCTAAGAATTGCTTTCAGGTGAACCCCTATTGGGGACATAACTTCAGGTAAACTTTGCCAAACACTTTTAAGTATTGGCTTTTCTTGGTGGTAGTTTACATCTACTCTTGTTGAGACCATTCCAACTGTGAAAGAGGATGCCCTCATCACTAGAAACTACCCAATTAAGACATTTTGCTGCTAAGGAAAGGGGGTAGGGCTATTTTCAACTCAGAAATGATCTGGTGAATAGCAAACCTCACAGATGAACGGGCAGTCACACATATCTCATGTCTCCAATCTTGTGGACAGTGTAGAAAAAAATGAATCAGGTCTAAAGGTTTAACTGCCTAATGTTGTGATATATTAGGGTCTAATTGGGTTTAAAGATCTTCCCTTTAGGTTGATGAGCCCAAGGAAGAAAACACCACATGTAATAAGGCCTAACTGACAGCTGTGTTTGGAGACCTTAATACAATGGGGGTCTAAGAGTGGGAGTCAGAAGTAAAACACAGTCTGGCAAAGAGTTCTAACAGTCTAGAGTTTTAAGTTTTAAATCAACTAGCTATATGATATAGTCCAAGGTCCAGGCCAGGGCTCTACTCAGGCTGAAGAGAAAGTCCTAAAATGATTGAGAATTTGTCACTGCACATTGCCAGGTGTTATTCCTGTTCCCAATCTTGAGTGGAGCATGGGGAATGAGGGATCTCTTCTCAGTATTGTGGAAGCTGGTACTGGATGTATACAGGTGGGATAGAGAATCGATCAGCCCTGGTTTGTCCATACATTGCTGTTAAAAAGACGTGGGCAGAAGCCCTCAATCTTTTCCTCAGGGGTCAATACCAGAGAGAGATGCAAGGCTTTCTTCTAGAATGCCACCTGTAGTGGCCACAAAAACGTATCACTGAGATCTTTTGCTGCAGGAAGCATAGTTTACTAATAGCCCCAGCTGCCACCTGACTTAGTCTACCACTATGTTTGCACTGAGGCCATACTTCCCCTAGGCTACCAATAGCCACTGACTGAGCATGGTGCAAGTACTAGTGGTGGCCCATTCTTGTGGGACACAAGCTTCCTGTAACCCATCTGACTGGTTCACACTTTCTTTGAACTGTATAGCAGGCTGGAACTCTTCCTAACCAATCCTGCTTCCTTTCTCCTCTCCTTTCACAGATGTCAGATCTGGATTATAGTATGGAGGCTCTCCCTACCTACTTCTGCTTCTTCCTCTTTATCACCCACAGGCATTTCCCCCGTTAAATTTCTTGTGGATCTAATCCCATCTTGGTATCTACTTCTTGAAAGTTCCGAACAGTCAGAAATTTTACTTTTGATGGGGTCCAAGAAAACAGATGGTCAGATGGGGTTTGGGGACTGGATCACTTACCACCTGGCAGGCAAAGAGGATGCCATCCTGAGTTGCAGATAGAAATACATAGTCCTTTCCACAAGTCACAAGGTAATGACTCAAAGGCTTAAGATTTCACCAGTAGTGACCTAAGAATATGTCTGGTTGAAGGGAACACCTTATAGATACAATGATTCTGGCATTTGAAAGACAAGTCAGCAAAGTTGGCTGGTTATTACTAATTTGTATTGATGCCCTACAAAGGGATAATGAAATTGAGGGCTGTTAACAAGCAATTAATGGCTAAGTGTAAGAACCAGAGGATCTCAATGATATCTTAAAAAGATGCCCCTTTCTCCTTCAGTAGAAGAGCAGACCCAGCAGAGGGGCAGACTTAGGACTTGATCATTAGAGACCAGAGCCCTCAAGATGATTAAATGCTCATCTCAGGCAAATCTGTCACAGTGAAGTCAGAGCCCTGGTTTGAAAAACTTGGAACCTGAAAAATAGGATGCAGACATCTGAATGGATACTCCTGAGATGTTGGCTGTATAGATTCCCCTGTACCCTCAGAAATTGCAGAGGCAGCCTATCCTTCCCTAGTGACAGCCAACATGTCCCTATGCTGGGAGATGCCAGTGAGGCCTCTCCTCCACAAAACAAATGGGTCCCCCTTCAAGAGCTGCCCCAATCTTATCTCCTGACTGCCAGGCTAATAAATTGAGTTAAATCCCAGCATAATCCAACCGGAGATAAGGAAAGAAAGAGATTACGTACTGAAGGGGCTGTAAGAATTAGCTAAACACACAGTAGCATGAGCTGGGGATTGGATTTTGAAGTGTTCGAGCAAGGCAGCTAGAATATACAATTGAATAAGCCAGAATTCATCAATTTGAGGGTACTTTCTTGTGAGGTGAATTTAACACCTGGACAAGTGCACTAGGGGTAGGGCAGACTCACTGCTAGGTGGCTCTTAGAAACCTGCAGTAGACAAAGGCCCATGATGAATGAAGTGGAAATGCCTGAGTTGCCTGGAGGACGGTAAAGGAAGGAATAAAGAGGCTGAAGGAATTGGACATGTTGGAATGGATATATCATGTGAGGTCAGAAATCCCACCATAGAAATAAGTTCCATGGGAGGCCCAGAAAACTCACTATCCATTAAAGGCATGCGGAATGTACTGATGATGGGGGTACCAGCATCACTAAGAAATTCAGTGGTGGCTCTTACCTGCAGGCTAGAGATGAGGGTAGGAGAGGCGGTCACAGAGCTGGGCTCATTAATGTCTATGGGGATCGTAGGGCCTTGAAGTAATAGGGGCCAGGTGGCAGCAATTAACTGCCAGAAGCCAGAACTCTGTAATCACCCTATCAAGTGACAAGGTCGTAAAGAGACCAAAGGGGTTTGCTGTGCAGGGAGTTGTGGAGATAGTTGATAGAACACGGCATGCTTAGGAGGCAAAATAGACAGTCAACAAAGTCACAGCTTAACATCTATAACCAGAGAAAGCCAAGAATGGAGGAGGAGATGGCTGAGGATGGTTGCTCCAATAAAAAGTGTGACTATAAAGGGGTAACATGAGGGTGATCTTTGTGGTCATGGTCACAGAACACTTCTATATCATGATTGCAGTGGTGGTTATACAAATCTATGCTTGTGATAAAATGTCATAGAATGATCCACAAACATACAAAATAAATGAGTGTATGCAAAAACTGGCAAAATCTGAGTAAGACCTGTAGCCTAGTTCGTTGTATTGTGCCAATCGATTTCCTGCTTTGGCCAATGCAGGAAATGTAAGATGTCATTCACCATTAGGTGAAGCTGGGTGATGGGTCCATGGGACTTCCCTGTACTATTTTTGCAACTTCTTGTAAGCCTATAATTATTTTAAAAGTTAAAAAAGGAGCAAGCATTGGAGCAAAGTTCGTATCTCAGAGGCATAGTAGATAAAAAATAATGGCAGCCCTCAGGCTAGAAACAGTGATCTGTGTAACTGTAGTTTGTTATGAAGCAATAATTACCTGAAACATGGAGGAATTGTTGCAATTCCACATTTTCACCCAGAGCAACAACTCAGTGTATTTTCAGTCCAATTCAAGGAAGATACATATAAGTATCTGAAACTCTGTTGTGTTTTGTTATTGAGATATGCTCAACAGGATAGCCATTCATAAGCCAACCAAGAAAGTCCCACATCAAAACTTGCAACTTGGAAGCAACTTGGAAGAAAATCCCATGGACAAATAGTGGGTCACTCTAAGAAATGCTGTGTCACCAACCATCTTGATGACACGGAGGACAATGTTATATGGGAAAACATGAACAATTCCACCTCTGAGCTGAAAAGTGATTTGGGATATTATAGTTAAGTTCTAGATATGAAAAAATTTTAGAATACTTTAAACAATTTACATTGCTTATATTTTTTATGTACTCACAAGAGTGGTATATGGAAAGATAATATCTCTATATAAGTTGTAAAGAACTCTTCCAATAAATAAAAATTACAAATTACAAATGCTAAGAAGACATTAAGGCATGGTTTAATTGTCAGCCTTTTTACTTTCTTAGTGTATTGACACATAAAATGATGGTACATCTTACATTCAATGGCATATTAGATTTGATGAAATACAGTATCTGGAGATAGCCCCTGGCCAGACCTCTGTGAACATCTTTGCCCCCTATAGCCCAGCTCTGACCATGGCTTTCACCTCTGCCCTTTACATCTTGAGGATGCTCATGCCTAGATCAGGACACCCATACATCAGCCACTCCTGGAATGAAGCAGCCCCAACCCAGACAACCTTCACCTTACCACCCTGGAGCCCTGATTTCTGCTCCCAACACAAGGTACTTGCACTTTTTAAGCTGCTCCAACTCCTCTACCCAGAACCTCCTCTGTTCTCCATCAATACTCCACCTCAATACTCCAGCCTGCACATGGAAGACATTCACAACTAACAACAAGATCTGCAAGTCACCTCCAGGAGACAGCGAAGGGGCAATAGGCCAAGGTTGACCATCATCACCCAGCTGTAGCAGCCATCCGGGTGAGGAAGCAGGTAGGGTTTTCTTCCCATCCCACCAGTATGATCTGGCACTGCCACGAGCTCTGGAAGAAGCTCCTGGTTCAATTCAGGGAGAGAGAATGATTCTGAGGAGGAGGAGAAGGAGGAGGAGGAGGGCCCTAGGTCTAGTTGGGAACTGTTGGGTTCTCTCTTGGGCCTTGCTATAGACAAACGCTATTTCATGATGAGAAGGGCAGTCCTGAGAGTTTGGTTTTGGCAAAGTCATCTCATGGCATGAAAAGCAGAAATAAGAGCCCCGATCTTTGCGTGTGTGGACTGTTTCAGTTCGTAAATGCCAAAGAGATGTCTCCCAGCCTGCTCAACAGCCACCTAATTGTGTGAGGGCCTGCGTTTGAACAGGATACAGGGGAATTTGGAAAGGAAAAAATTTTAGGGGTTAGCATTTTGGCGATTTGGGCCAAACTATGATATTTTAAATTGGTATGAAATGAAATGTTTCTAATCAATAATGTATGCTCTTTCAGTAAATTTGAGTGGCTTTCAGTACAGTTTTCAATGATTTTGTGAGTCAAGTATTTTTATTTCAGGTTTTGGGGGAGTTGTTTCCTTGTGGTTCTTTTGACATTTTTTGCTTTTATTTCAATTTCATTTTCAGGTAAGTAATCTTACTCTGTTCAGTTTTTAAACTTTTCATAAACTTTTTAAGTTTGCAAATGGGCTGAAAACAAATATCTCCCAGCAGCAGTTTGTAGTTTTGTAACTGCTAAGTTCATTTAAAAACTATTTTATGTTACTATTCTGGGCATTTCTCTAAAACAATTATTTAAAAAGTTTCAATGATTTTGCATTATGTTTCTTTTATACTCAATAAGCTTTTCATTCTCACAATTTTTATCAGTCTCATATTATTTTGATACCATACACTTTTGTATCGAGGATGTGAATGTTCCTAGACTTTCTATTTAGATGTTTGATTGAATTTTAAACCCTGTGTGACATTTTCTAAGCTTTTTAAAAATTATGTATTTGCATGTCTTTCAGAATTTTGGCAACAATTTATATATATTTTAGTTTTTTTATATTTAAAATCTAATTTATATAAGTCAAGTAGTCCTGCTCTGGAAGTTTTTATGAAATTTTCAGTTGCAAATTAGTTTAAAATGGATACCTCCAATCGCTATTTTTCTTTTTTATTGTAGCAAGAACACTTAACATGAGACCTACCCTTTTTAATTTAAAATTTTAAAAACAAATTTTTAAATGTACAATACAGTATTGCTAATTATAGGCCCAATGTTGTATAGTAGATTTCAAGAACTTATCTTGCATTACTGAAACTTTATACCCGTTGAATAGCAACTCCCCATTTCCCTCTCCCCCAGACTCTGGCAACTGCCATTCTACTCTCTACTTCTGTGAGTTTGAATATTCTAGATGTCATATAAGTGGGCTGAATCATGCAGAATTTTTCCTTTTGTAACTGGCTTATTTCACTTAGCATAAGGTCCTCCAGGTTCATCCATGTTGTCACATACGACAGGATTTCCTTTTTTTTAAGACTGAATAATATTCCATTGTATGTATATACCACATTTTCTTTATCCATTCATCTGTCCATGGGCATGTGTTTCCATATCTTGGCTATTATGAATAGTACTGCAATGATTGAGAGAGTGCAGATATCTCTTTGAGATCCTGAACTCAGTTCTTTTGGATAAATACCCAGAAGTGGGATTGCTGGATCGTGTGGTAGTTCTATATTTAATTTTTTAAGGAACCTCCCTCTGTGTTTCCCACAGAGGCTGCACCATTCTGCATTCTCACCAACAGTGTACAAGGGTTCCAATTTCTTCATACCCTCACCAGCACTTGTTATCTTTTGTCTTTCTGATAACAGCCATCCTAACTGGTGTGAGGTGGCATTTCATTGTGATTTTGATTTGCATTTCCCTGCTGACTGGTGATGCTGAGCATTTTTTCGTTTACTTATTGACCATTTGTATATCTTCTTTGGAGAAATGTCTATTCAAGCCCTTTCCCATTTTTTAGTTGGGTTATTAGGATTTTTTTGATTTGGGGTTTTTTGTTTGTTTGTTTGTTTGCTATTCAGTTGTGTGAGTTCCTTATATTTTTCAGGTATTAACCTCTTATCAGATGTGTGATTTGCAAATATGTTCTCCCATTCCATAGGTTGCCTTTTCACTATGTTGATTGCTTCTTTTGCTGTGCAGAAACTTCACTTTTGATAACTTTTATGTATCCTATTTAGATGTTACAAAATCAGGAATTGAGTTATTCATACTACATAAATTACGGCGTACTTTTATCATCAGTCGGTATAGGCTATTCTCTTTTTTATTTTTTCTCCTTTACCCCAAATCCCTACTCTCATTCCCCCCTCTCTACCACAAATACACTAAGTGTATTTGAAATATGTGCTAGATATGTTTGCATCTTTAAAAATATGTAGTGTTGCTTGATGTCACAACTTTTTAATGTACTTTTTTCTTAGAAGTCATTTTTCAAATTTTAGTTTCTTTTTTCAGACAGTAATATTCACTTTACATATCTAGCCTTGTTATGTTTTTTGATTGTCTATATTGCTTACATCAATGTAGGTTTTACTCAGCATAATGTTTCTCAGTTCAATAACATTATATTGCTACTATTTGTTGTGCTTTGAGAACTGAAGCTTTTATCTAATTGGGCCTTATCATCAAAGGCCAGTCTCAGAGGGTCAGGGTCAGGGATGAGGGCCTCTTTCTAGACAGGGAATGGTTGGTGGTTAACTCTATAATTGGCTTACTGAACATCTCTTCTAATTCCTCTCTAGTGTGCTTTCCTGTATGACAGAGGCTGGGAGGCTAAAAACTCTATTACTCCTATGAAACAAGGGAATAAATGTAATTTAAGTTCTGCTAATCAGGTATACTCATGTAAGAATTATCTTTCAAAATCTAGTCAAGTGGGGAGAGAGGTGGCGATAGGACAGGCTTCCATTTTGCTGCTGTGGGTCTGGCAGGCATGGGATGGCTCTGGGGCAACAAATATGATGGCAGCCTCCATTTTTCAGGATCATAGCTAAGGTGGCAATCTCCTAGAGCCAACAGCTGTGGTGAAAGAGTCCTAACCCCAGGATTTGGGCTAAGGAGCTTTGACCCTGAACCCAGCTGTCAAGAAAGAAACTTCCTAATTTCCCAGCTTCCTGATTGTGACAGAGGTAGTGGTCTTCCTGGTATGACAGTTCTTTTGTTGTTTTAGTAGTCATTCTCAAACTTGGAGGTTGCTCCTTCAGCCCTTTTGGTGATTTTTTAAGCACTTTATTTCCTATGTTAAATCCATACCCTGTTAAAATAGCTAGAGTCATTTCTGTTATGTGCAACTGAAGTTTGACTGATAACACATGCTGATCAAAATAAAGTTCTTCCTTCACTTCTTATGAGGTCATAGCTAAAAATAAAATAAAATAAAATGAAATTCCTCCTATAAGAACACTCTTCTAGGGACACCAATACTAGTGTCTTTTCAGACAACTATCCCCAACAACTTATTCTTATTTCATGGAGCCCTCATTAAGGCATGTCAGGTACTGCTATGGTTTGGATATGGTTTGTCTCCACTAAGCTTATGTTGAAATTTGATCCCCACTGTGGTACTGTGAGGAGGTGGGGCCTAGTGGGAGGTGTTTGGGTCCTAGTGATGGGTCCATCATGAATCACATGGTGCTGTTCTGGTAGTGAGTTCTCATTCTTGAGAGACTGGATTAGTTCTTGAGGGAATGGATTATTTCCCATGGGAATGAATTAGTTCTTGTAATAGTGGGTTGTTATAAAGCCAGGACACCCTTCGAATTTTTTCCCTTCACATGTGTCTGTTTCCTCTTTGACATTCTCCATCATGCCATGATGCAACATGAGAGCCCTCACCAGAATCCAGAGCCATGCATGCCCTTGAACTTCTCAGCCTGTAGAACCATAAGCTAAATAAACCCCTTTTCTTTATAAAGTACCCAGTTTTAGATATTCCTTTATAGCAACACAAAACAGACTGAGACAGGTACAGAGCCTCTTTTCATCACCCACAAGTCCCAGATTAGTGATCAAATGAAAGGAGTCTATTATATATTGGTAGAGGAACTCATTTCCCTGGGCAATCAGAGTCCTTTATCCTCAGTGGAATTTGTTTTTGGTTACTCGCTACATCTCACCCCTCAGAATAAATTGACCTAACAGAGAATGTCCCACTCTTTTCTGCCCAGGAACCTAACACCTGAAACTTAGGTCCAAAAAGGAAGGAGATGAGGGGAGAAGAGTAGGATCTGCAAATCCTCTTAGGGTGCCCATCGAAAGAGAAAGAGCAACAACTGTAAGCCTCAAGGGCACCAGGTCTGAGAGCTAGTCATGCAGGCTCCTCTCATCTCACTGAAGCCACCTGTAACTGTACCACACTGAGAAAGAGAAAGCCTGCTGAACCCCTTCAGGGTGACCAAGGTAGCCCTCTCACTAGCCCTGCTCCCTGCTTATCTCGTATACTCACATCCCCATCCATACTGTGTCATATCAGTCAGAGAATATGAAAGGCATACTCCTAGATAGAATGTTTCCAGATGTTAGCTAAAGGCCCAGTGTATTGGAAGAGCCCTAGTCATCCCAAAGGAAAGTACACAGAGGGTGCTAGCTCATGCAGATGAGAGACAACTACACAAACAATAGTAGTTCCACCAAATTCAGCCCTAACCAGCCCTTCCCTGCCCCTGCATTCATATTATCCCCAACTGCTTTGTTACTTATATTTCTTCTATTTTTAAATCTTTATTTGTTCAGGCTGATACTCCTGTTTAACCTACACTCTGAGTTTTCTACCTTTTGGCTACATTTCCTAAGCTCCTATTAACTTCCTGCCTGTTAGCGTTGTATCTTTTCCAACTGACAAATTCCTGAACAACCTCCTTTTGGGCCCAGTCCTGTTCCCTTTCCTGGAAGGCAACCATGATGGGACCTGACCCAGCTCAGTTTGGGTGCTTAGTAAAGAATTATTCCAGGTATTATTTTTGAATGGTTTTATGAAATGTGTTTCAAAGTTGGAGGATTTGGAAAGCCAGAGTGTATTCCAAGGTTACACTCTGTGTATGAGATTGATGATTGATTGGAAAAATCCCTGCTATCCCTCTGTATTGGTTAAGGTAATGCACTGCTATAACAGATAAACCATAACACAATTTCAGTGGCTTAACACAATAGAAGTTTAATTCTTGCTTCATAAATGCCTGGTGGTGGCCTCCTTCTATCCTGTGACCTCACTCTTCTCTAGGGCCCCAGTGTTTCCCTCCATGTAGAAGGCAGATGGAGGCCGGGCGCGGTGACTCACGCCTGTAATCCTAGCACTCTGGGAGGCCGAGGCAGGTGGATCGCTCAAGGTCAGGAGTTCAAGACCAGCCTGAGAAAGAGCGAGACCCCGTTTCTATTAAAAATAGAAAGAAATTATCTGGACAACTAAAAATATATACATAGAAAAAATTAGCCAGGCATGGTAGCGCATGCCTGTAGTCCCAGCTACTCTGGAGGCTGAGGCAGGAGGATCGCTTGAGCCTAGGAGTTTGAGGTTGCTGTGAGCTAGGCTGACGCCACGGCACTCTAGCCCGGTCAACGGAGTGAGAGTTTGTCTCAAAAAAAAAAAAAAAAAGGCAGATGGTGAAGAGACCATGGAGAAGGCACAACCCCTTATTTGGCCATGTAATAACTCTCATAATCCACTATCAAGTTCGAGTCACCTGGAGGGGGCAGGGGGCACTGAGAACTGTAATCCCTGGCTGGGAAGCGACTCCTAGCAAAAATTCCATGCCATAGAAAGAGAGCATGAATTCTAGGTGGCCACCAAGCCATCTCAGCCACACCCTTCTTATACATTTTCAAACAATTAGCTCCCAAATAAATCATAGCTGGAGATAAAATTTTAGATTTTACAAAAGGGCAGCGAGGCAAAATTTCCTGAAAATAAATTAGAAATAAACTCTTTTAGTACCTGAAAATTGGCCCAAAATGTAAACATAAACTTGAGAAGTTTTAAGATTTTTTCATGGTACGTGAATCCTCACCTTTCACCATGTTTAAATAATTAGACACAAAGGCTTAAAGGTAAAAATAATTATTAAGGGTAAAAGCCCCTGAGCTCTCTCTTAGTAAAGTTTTCAAATATTTGAAAAACATTGGTGCTATGGACTGAATGTGTATGTTCCCCTTCCAAATTCATATGTTGAAATTCTAACTCCCAACGTGTTGGTATTAGGAGGTGGGGCCTTTGGGAGGGAATTAGGCCATGAGGGTGGAGCCCTCATGAATGGGATTAGTATCCTTATAAAAGGGACCCCAGAGAGCTCTCTCTGCCTCTCTGCTCTCCATCCTGTGAGAATATCATGAGAAGACAGCCATCCACAAACCAGTAAGTGGGCCCTCACCAGACACAGGATCTACTGGCATCTTGATCTTAGACTTCCCAGCCTCCAAAGCTGTAAGAAATAAATGTTTGTTGTTTAAGCCACCCAGTCTATGGTAATTTGTTAAAATTGACCAAGATAATTGGTAATAAAATGTATGCTTATTCCTGCTTACAAGCTACTCTTCTGGATCTGGCAAGACTATCCCCAGTGGGGGTCTTCCACTCCTGGGCAGCATCTTTGGGGTACTTCTGGGCGGCCAGCATGAGGAGAAATTCCAGGAGCCTGTATGATCTCATTAGAGAAACACATTTTGATCCTCCCCAAGCCTCTCTAGCCTGTCGTCCTCCAGCTAGGCACAGTAAATACCCTCTACCCCCCACCTAACTGGTGAATGGTGAACACAAGGTCTTCCCATGCAAAGACGTCCCTTCATTGTCACAACAGTGTATATAAGCCTCATATCTTCTACCCTGACCCATGGGGCTCTGTCTTTTTCCATATCTAAATCATGAAATATGATTTTATTCACATTTGTCATAAAGAATCTATACCTAGGCTGGGCACGGTGGCTCATGCCTGTAATCCTAGCACTCTGGGAGGCCGAGGCGGGTGGATTGCTCAAGGTCAGGAGTTCCAGACCAGCCTCAGCAAGAGAGAGACCCCATCCCTACTAAAAAATAGAAAGAAATGATCAGAACAACTAAAAATATATATATGTAAAAAAATTAGCCGGGCATGGTGGTTGCATGCCTGTAATCCCAGCTACTTGGGAGGCTGAGGCAGGAGGATCGCTTGAGCCCAGGAGTCTGAGGTTGCTGTGAGCTAGGCTGATGCCACGGCACTCTAGCCCAGGCAACAGAGTGAGACTCTGTCTCAAAAAAAAAAAAAAAACAATCTATACCTATCAAATAGTCATCATTGTAGAATTAAATGAAGGTTTCCTAGGGGGATATGTGTTTAAAGGGGTTGGCTGCCCCACAGAATTTAACTAGGAAGTCCCCATTAGACATTATTTCTTCTCTAGAATCTTTCTTTTCAGTCTCTAGCAATCAGATCTCCCTCCTCCCCACCCCCTGCACCATCTCCCAAAAAGGCTTCGGTTTTCCCTGGCATTGGTCTCTCTCTCAGGGATCTTGCCCTGGTCCTCTCAATCTTTCTACTTGCTCTTGCTGTGAAACTTAAATGTCTTCTAGCTCCTACCTCCAAACTTGCACATTTCACCCATTACTGAAAACTTTCTTCAGGAACTGTGACAGATCATTAATTATGTTAAGGTTGATGACTTTGTACCTTAATCAACCCTATCAAAAAAAAAATCTGTTAACAGGGCCTACCCTCCTTAGAAAGCTGTGGGTGTTATATCTAATTTTCTCTTCTGCTGTCTAACAACATAAATATCCTGGTATTTTTCAGCTGATTCATAGGGGAAACACTGTGTGTTAGGGTACTCTATATGTAGAAGCCGTTTAATTGGACGTTGTCAGATATGGAATGGAGAGGAAATACAAATTATGGACCAAGTAAAACGTAAAACACATACAACATATTTTCACTGAAAGCTGGTCAATATGCCTGCTCTTGGGAATAATCATCACTTACTGACACTTAAAACCAATCAGTCCATAAGGGAATTCAAACATGCACAGTTGTTTGTTTACTCCAGCTATCAGAATCAGACAACTACACTGAAGTCATATTAGATGAAGCAACTTTACAGTGGCACAGATTAATTTAAAAAGTGATTCATCTTAAAACTGGTTTGTGACTAATATAAAAGTACTAAGGTCACATGAATTTGTAGCACAGATTAAGAATATGAAAGACTTTGACAAGGGCAGTATGGTTAAGTTGGGATATGTAAAAAGAGATAAAAGAAAATAATTTTGGAAGAAGACACTTCCTCAAATTAGACTTTCACCTAGGTAATTCCTAGTTCCTGAATCTCTTCTGGATCCTGCAAAGGTCATGAGGTCCTGATCCCAGGCCAGAAAGGATGCTGAAGCCAGCCTATGGAGGTGTGGCCTGCACAACAGAGCAGAGGATATTTTTCCTCAGCCATGTCCTTCCAATCAAGGAAAATCAAAGGCCATAAGAGCAGTCCTGAAAACTCATCTTCCTAAACTGCTACAAAAACAGGAGCTTGTTGGGAATGTCTACCAATGAGGAAAAAAAAAAACAATAAAACCACACCTAGAGAAGGGATTAGTTCTGTGCTGGAGCAGGCTCCAATGGGCTCCTGAGAGCCAACTGTGGGCATCTCTTTCCAACTTCACATTCCATTCAATGACATCATCTTAGTACCTTGAAATTGGCCACAGTAGGAATCTTTACACCATGGAAATAGGCAAATGCTACAAATCAGAGCTTTTCTCCCCTGAGAGCTATTTTAGCAGCATACCACTACCCATAGACATGTGTTTCTCCAGGGAGGGTACAGGCTTCCCCCATCATGGCACCTTCGAATAAACAGTGCCTACCCACCCATTATCTGGAGTGGATATCTACTGATATGGTCTGTCTGCAGCATCACTACTTGTCTTCCTTTGGTCACAACAGCCCCAGTTCTTTTCTTTGCTCTGAATAGTTTATTTATATAATAAATTTCTGTTTTATTCTGTGGATTTGCAGTGGGACCACTCATACTATGCATAAAGGAAAGTGGGCCACAACTGTACAAATTAAATCCAAACTGACTGCTACATTATAGTATTTTACTGCACAAGGGAAGTCATGATTCTACTACCTCCTGTGGCCCTTATTAGTATAGGTTACAGCTATTATATATCTACTGTGTGCAGGCACTTTCAACTTCTCCTCCAATCCTCATAACCACGCCAGGAGCTGGCTATTACCATCTTTCACTTTATACCTGGGGAAACTGAGACTTGGGCTTCTAGGTGAATGGCCAAAGGACACACCAAGCCAGAGCCGAAGCCGGAGCTAGAATTTGTATCCAGATCTGTGTGACTCTAAATGCCACATTTGTAACCACTTCATGATTCTGCTCTGGACACATCTATCAGACATCAAGGTAACAAACAGTGCTGCGTGGGAAGACAGAAAGTGCTTGGGGACCACCATCCTCCTTTGCCCAACCTCAGTTTCATTTTCCTTCAGACAGTGTGTGGTGAGAGTGCTGAGGAGAAGAGCCTGCTGACGCGTGGGATTGCCAAGCAACAGCTTATGAAACGAATTCAAACCATGGCAACCAAGCACTGCAGACCCAGCAATAGCCTCATTTCATCTACAAGAGTAAGAGGAGGGCTTTATCAACAACCGATGAGATAAATGAGAAGACTACTGGCTACGCAAGTACAAGGAATCATCATTATCATCATTATTTTAGCACACAATATCAAATAATCTATGAACATGATTCCTTGGAAAAATACGGGATTAAATACATCATTATGCCACATATATAAATTGTGTACACACACATTTTTAAAAAAATGTATATCTCTGACATCTAAAATCTCAACCAATTGCCCTTTATTTAATAGAGCTATTCATTTTGGGGAAGGGGAGGAGAAGGAAGGCTAATACATGAATATGTCTCATTTAAAAATCACTTTATTTACAAAGCACCTTCTAATCAATTCCTCACAATAATGCTGTGGGATCGGTATTATTTTTTATTTTTTATTTTTCCTGCCTCCATAAGCAGGAAAAGTATGACATGGAGATTGTAAATGAGTCTTCATAGGGTACACAGTTAATAAAGCACAGATCCAAGGACGCCCTCCTGCAAAATGTCTTAAGTCTCAGACCCCTCTGAGAATCCAATCACACTACAGCTCTATTCTCTTGAAAAATGCACAAAAAGCACCTGGTACACTACAGTTTGCCTGTAATTCAATGAGACTCATGGTCCCCCCTGCTGTGCATCCATACAACCCAGCTGGAGGAACAATATCCAGTTGCTTTTAACCATGATACAGTGTCCTCAGGGCATTTTTATTTATTTTCTTTAGTGGTTACAGGAAGTTTCCCCAAAATTCAGAAGGTTGTTAAGCTAGGAGTCATAGACTGTATCAGTAGTTGAATGCAGAGGGGATTGGACATTACTGAGTTCTTGATAATTTCCACCTGGCCCAATATTGACTCCTCAGTATTCAATTCTGACATCATCCTTTGCTGATTGCATTGGCCCAGCACCCTTGCACCAGAAATGGAAGAACCTGATGACTCTCAGAGAAGAGCTGACCCCAAGGCAAGTGGCTCTGTCTCTGGGTGTGTTGGACTATTTTGCTCACCTGTTATTATCTGGACATTGTCACCTTCCTGTCAGGAGACCTTATGGCTGTTCCAGCAATGGGAGGAATGCAGTCTTTACTACATGTCTTTTTTTCTCAGAGACCCTAAAGTGGTTTACTGAAGACCCACACAAGGCAAACTTTTAGTCTTTAATACAGGCTTTTCAACCACTCCTACCCTGGTTAGATGGTACCAGGCCTTCTATGAACGTCACAGATTCTTTTTTCTTTCCTCAGTCCCAAGGCCTAGAGTAAAAGCTAATTGAGTGGACTTTCTGGCCCTCCAGGACATATCACTGTGATATTTCGAGATGAAATGGAACCCAAGTCCAGTTGGGGAGCGGGGAGGGAGAAAGAGAAAAAGAAAAAGAGGGGGGGAGAGAGAGAGAGGGAGAGAGATTTGATTTTTCTTAAGGCTTCGATGGAGTCTGAAATGGGAGTTGAAGTCACCTGACCTTGAATGTCATCAGTATCTCTCTGCCTCCCTCTCAGCGCTCCCTTCAGTGTGTGGGATATTTATCTAGTCTGAAATGGCTGGAAGTCCCTTGGACAAACCACATATTCTTCTATGCCTGTCTATAAGCCAGGTCTTTATCTCTTGGTATTCAAAAGACCTAAGATTCTACAACTCAAAAAGCCTTTATTTCAGTTCTATTTTCTCAGTGTAAATTTTCTTAAGTCTCTTCTGTGACTCAAAAGCTGATCTTGGGCTCTTTGATTCTGTTTGCATTTCTGCTGAAATAACTCTACACTGGAGCAGGAAGCCTTGGACCTGCCATGTGTGCAGCAGGGCCAGGAGTACAAAGGCAAGCTAGGGCTTGAGGTGAAAAACAAAGGTTAATAATTCACAATATCACACTTTCACAGGAAGAGAGACAAATGTTTGCCAATAAAGAGACAAGAGGTCAAGAGGAAAAACAGAAAGACCAAGGTATATCCTAAAAGCGAGCCTCTGCCCCTTCTCTTATTTCTCTCCCAAATGGAAGCTTCATCCTGAAATAGAAGATTTTAGTCTTGTTTTTTTCCCCATTGGATGTTCTAGCATGCCAGCCATCGTGATCTGGAAGGTATTGTCCTACACATGCATTATGTGCATTCTCTCATTTAAATCTATAAGATAGTGGTGTTACACCTGGAAGCAGATGAGGAAATGAGAGTCACAGAGAATAATTAACTTGCTCTTTGTACACAGCTAAGAATTTAAACTAAAATCTATTTTCTGCCAAACATAACCTGTTTCCTTGACCTTGGCTCCTATTAGGGTTGAAGGGGGAGGAGGCAGCACTGCCCAGTCCTGAGGTTAGAGTATGGACCCATTGGAATCTGGGTCACAAGGCATCTTTGTGGGCTGAGCCCTGAGTCCAGTTGTCTATGAAGTCCAAGACATTACAAGCATGAGAGAGGCTATATGCTATTGAAAGGGGATATCACCTATCACGATGTCACCTTCCTTTAGATATGCATAGGTGTGCAGAAAAGAGTTAACATGGCATCCCTGATGCTATTATCTTTAGAAAGGCCTACTTTTGAGGTTGGCCCTTGGCCAGCATCTGGGAATTTGGCCCTTGTGGTAGGCAAAATACTGGCCACCCAAAGCTGTCCACTTCCTAATCCCTGGAAACTATAAATAAGTTACTTTACATAGCAAAAGGGGTTTTGCAGATGTGATTAAGGTTAGGGGCTTTAGATGGAAAGATTATCCTGGATTATCTGGGTGGGCCCAACCTAATCACATGAGTCCTTAAAAGTAGAGAACCTTTCCCAGCTGTGGCCAGAGAGATGTGACTTAAGAAGGACTCAACTCACTGTTCTGGTTTTGAAGATAGAGGAAGGGGCCACAAGCTAATGTGATCTCTAGAAGTTGGGAACAGCCTTTGGTTTATAGCCAATAAGAAAATGGGGACCTCTATCCTGCAACCCCAAGGAACTGAATTCTGTCAAAAACCCAAATTGAGTAGGAAGTAGATTGTTCCCTGGAGCTTCTAGACAGGAACACAACACTGCCAGCACCTTGATTTTAGCTTGGTGAGACCTATTCTGGA
This sequence comes from Avahi laniger, assembly GCA_963575035.1. NCBI lineage: Eukaryota > Metazoa > Chordata > Mammalia > Primates > Indriidae > Avahi > Avahi laniger. Next base: position 37,400 of record CAUYSK010089286.1, read on the forward strand.
CTTCTGACCTACTATACTATAAGATAATAAATTTGCATAGTTTAACCTTCTAAGTTTGTGATAATTTGTCATGGCAGCAATAGAAAACTAATATAGCTCTTGACATGTTCCCAACTGATAAGGGTGGCTCACTGTACCTAAAAACTTTATACAAAGAATGTAGTTTATGCTGAATGCCTGTTTTCCTTTTGAAAGTCTAGAATTTGGGTACATGATAGGCAGGGGGTGCCTAGCGACCGGCTCCCAGTAAAAACCTTAGACACTAAGTGAACTTCCTTGGGCAAAAACATTACTCACATATTGTGCATTTTCATTCCTGGGGAAGAGTGTGCTCAGTGCAAGAGAGTGCCCTTCACAGGAGGGAGAGGGCATAGGGAGCCTGTGCATGGACTTCTCCAGATCCTATATGTGCCTTTATTTTCTTGCTGATGTTATATATCCTTTTGCTATAATAAACTTAGCCATGAGTACAATTATATACTAAATCCCATGAATACTTCTATAATTCATTGAACATATGAGTAGTCTTGGGGACCCCCAAAATGATGAAGGATCACAGGCCACATTTCCAGTGGCCAGCAAGTCCCAAAGTGCTACAGTAGATGTGATCTGAAGGCAGGCTTCTACATTCCATGTCTCACTTGGAGTTGGTGACTGATAGAAGCATGGGGCCCATGATGACTGGTTTCCCTGTTGCTAAGCAGCAGTGGTGTTTTTCTAGAGAAGGGGCAGGGTGCAAACAGGAAGTGCCCTGTTCTACCAAAGCAGAGGCACACCTGCTCCCTCTGGTGGTCTGTGCCTTTCAACAGCCACAGCCAGAGAGGGGAACTTGCTGTTATTGATGAGAAGAAGCAAATGTGGAGGCTGCAGGCTGAGCCACCTGCTGGATGTAAAAGTTCAATTCCAGTAGGCCTTCAGTCCCAGCAATCTTGAGCAACTCCACTATAGAAATGTTTCATCTATTCCTCCTGGAAATATGTCCTGAGTTCAGAATTATTTTAAGAAAACATCTGGTTGGACAGTAAAATCTGGTGGCATACACTTGATTGTCCTTTCCCTCTGAACAGAGACACTGAATGTGTAGGGGAGTCACCTCCTGGAGGGGAGTCAGAAATCTTGTATGAAGTTGTAGTTTGAGTGGAGTTACCTTTACCTCTCTTGATCTTCCTTATTTAACAACACATCCCAAAACAGCATCTCTTATGTTTCTCCTGAGATTAGGGGCCCTAAGTGTCGGTAAAAAATTTACAACTACATAAGGAAAGTGGGCAGCTTAATTTGTTTGTTCATTCCTTCATTCTTTAATTCATGTATTGAGGCACTGAGCGAGCTGCTCTGGAATACAATGGTAAACCAGTCAGACATGGTCCCTGCCCCCACGGAGTTCCCAGCCCAAAAAACCCTTCTAATCTGATATCGCCATGACCTGCCCCCTAAATAATCAATATGGAATATGACCACCGAATTAGACAGTACTGCCTGGGCTGGCCGTATCTAGAATCCACTGCTGGATAGGAAGGCCCTGGAGAAAGGATATGGAACTTTGAAGTACACATGCTCAATGCCCTCTCCCCAAGGACAGAGCATCATCATCTCCTGCCTTATCCAGCCTCTTCTGAATAGCCCTTCTAAATTTTCAGGAATCCCTGCGTTGAGTCCCACCTCACAAAGGTGGAAACCAGAACTCAGCCAAGGGGAGAGGTGTGAGCCTTAGGCTCCACCGATCAGATGTTCCCCATCGAGACTTTGGCAGAGGAGGGAGAAACAAGGGAAGATATAAAAGAAATAAGAAGTCCAGTGGAAGCCGTGCCTAGTGGTGGAAGATCATGGCTGAGAGACACTGAGTTTTCACTGGTAGCTGTAGTAGATGCCCTAGTGGCACAGTCCTGGACTCAGCCTCAGCAGTGCCTGTCCCAAGACGAGGTGGGATTGAACCAACTTCTGGCTGTCTTGCCTCCAAGCCTGTTGGAGGTTTCCTTGGGCTACCTAATAGCAGTTTAAAAATCCCTTTTTGGTTTAAGGAAGCTAGAATTGATTCTGTTGCATGCAACTAAGAATCCTGACAGAAAAAGAGGGACCCCAAAATAAACAGGGACCACCAATTTGCTGTTTCTCTTTGACACTGTCAGGGCTGGGATCAGGAGTACCTGGTATCGAAGATGACTAAAGAGTAGGGGGTCTCCAAGTCCCATCCAGCTACCCATTTGTAAAGTTATTTATTTCTTTAAACCCTTTTTCAATTTTAAAAGTCCTAGGTCCTCCATTCCACTAAGGCCTGAACTCCTACATTCACCTATGAAGAGGATTGAAAACATGAAGAGGGAACCCCTGCTGCTTATTGGCATTGACATTGCTGCAAGGCCTGTGCTCCACCAACCACAAGATGGCGAAAGAGATTATCACATGGAGCCAGCCTGTCTTCTTCCACCTCCTCCTCACCATTCTTATCCTAAAGAGAACATTTACCGAGCACTTACTGTGTGTCAGGCACTGTCCCAAGGGTGCAAATGCATATAGTCATTTCATCCTCACAATAATCCTATAAAATAGGTACTATTTAACACGTGAGGAAACCAAGGCACAGAGATATCCATGTGTCTAGTTCAGCTCTTAGCTATTTTCATATCTTTTATCTGTATCTATTTTCCATCTATCACCTATCTATGTATTAACTTGTCATCTATATTTTTAAGGGTTTTTTAAATTACAAAAGTAACACGTGTTCATAGCAAAAATATTCAAATGATAATGATCAGTAAAAATAAAAATCCCCTCTCCTCCCTGCATATCATCCCGTGGGGAGGCATAATGGAAAGTGGGGTAAGTCGGCTAATGGTGTTCAGGTGGGGCTGGCCCTCCCCTCTGGTGTATTATGGCCCTCAGGCCTGGTCACAGACAAAATTCAGATTTGAATGCAACCAACATTCACAATGCCTTTAGGACAAGCCTAGCTCTTTACCTTGCACATTGCTATTTTTGATCTCATTTAATCTATACTGAATCCCTGGGAGGTAGGAATTATCTGCATTTTACAGGCAACAAAACTGAGACTCAAAGAGGATCATATCTACTTAAATGTAGACACACAACTTTTAAGAAGTAGACCAAAGAGTTTTTGATTCCCATCCAGGGTACTATCCACTACACTCCAGCAAAGGCCTCTGGGGACAGTACCTTGTACTCCACAGAGTGGTCATGGAGTACAGGCTTTGCATCCCCTAGTACAGCCCTGATCTTCCTCATCCTTCCCTTGGTCCACGCAGGCTTCCGCCAGCACTGCAGAAATGGGGGCCCAGCGGGTGCCAAGTCCAGGAATGTTTCTGAGGCTGTGCAATGTCCCCTCAGCGGGGGGTCCTGGGGAGCGCAGGCAGAAGCCCTGACAAGCCATCCTTTCGGCGGCTGAGCCTGCCCCCAGCCCTATCCCA
>CAUYSK010089287.1:0-11176 GCA_963575035.1 Avahi laniger
AAGGTGCAACTTCAACAGTGACTATTAGGGGAAGAATATTCCAAGCGGAGGAACAGCTTGGAGGTGAGAGGACGTAGTCAAGATCACTAAAGTGATCGTAAGCAAATTAATTACACCCTCTAAACAACAAAACCGGTGAAGACAGAAAGCAGAGTGTGCACATATGCAGTATACATGAGGTCTGGCAAATTCTGCAGACCGTATCCGTGGATAATGGCATGGAACTGAACACCCCTTTTCTGTAGATCCAAATGCACTCAGCCCAGTGGATGAGGCTCCCCAAAGGTGTCCCACCAGGTTAGATGATAAAGGTTGACAGGGACTAAAAATGCAGATTTGTGGACTGGGTGAAGACAGGCACGGAGGATAAAAATGCAATAGCCTCTCACTATATTATTCTCTTGCCACTTCCTGTCCTGGAACTCAGATCCCATTCCTGACTATCACTAAGGCAGCATGCAAAGCAAGACCCGGGCTGGGGATGGGGGGTAGGTTCGTAATACGTCAGAGCTCAAAGGGGAGGGGGTGGATGCCGGGGCCAGACATCCATCCATCCAAGCACACAGGAGCCTCCTAGGCCTAAACCACCTGCCCGCGTGCTTCCGTCCCCCTCTCTGGACATTAGAACACACGGCAGGCCAACCTCTCTGCAGGTGCTCTGCCTTGGTGTGGCACAAACATTGTCCCAAAAATCTAGCCCAGCACTCAGGGCACTGCTGTGGCCCTGAAGTAAACTTACTATCCTTTGCTTTTTATTCTAGAAATTTTTTAATTGCTCTCAAAGACTTTTTTTTGCAAACTTAAATACTTTACTAATAAGAAACAAAGCGAAAAGGTAACAAAACGATGATTAAGACACTGTGTCTCCAACATATACCCTCCGTCCTTAGCCTTGAAGACGGTGCAGTAGGGTACCCTTGGGAGCTGTTTTGCAACCACAGGGACTGTTTTGGTCCCATGTTCTCCAAACCTATCACCCACTCCCCCTTGTTGGACAGCTGCAAATACACGTGAGCTCGCGGATTCGGTACTCAGGCAGAATCTCCTCTGTGTAAACCCAATGTAAGAAGAAACTACATTCTTGGCCACATTCTAACCAAAATGAAGACAAAGGCCATTTATTATGAAAACACCCTTCTCTTCTCCTGACCTCTCTGAAACTAACGGTAATCTCCAAAGTTAGAATTAGAGCATTTGGTGGAAATGAAAAGCTGCCTAGAATTTTCTCAAGTGTCCCAGCACTTTCACTTTTAGGGAATGAATATTTAGAAAGGTTTAATAATATCTTTCTTGCACATTTCTCTCCCTCTCCAATGTAGGGAGTCTAACAACTGCTGCTTCTCTATTTATGAGCAAGAGTGTGTTGACGGGGTTATTGCCTCAGAAGCAAGGGTCCTTGAAGCACGTTCCCGAATTAGCTCTCCATCTCTTTAGACGCTGCTTTTCCCCAAAGTAGGAAAGGGATGACGGCTAACTTGTCCCGCAACACTGATTACAACTGACAGCTGGGTGGAATGTTTTAGGTCAATTCAGCCAACATGGAATCAACCATATGTAGAAAGAGAGAGCAGATGCTACAAGTAGCTCCCGCCTCTAGATGGGTAGAAAATCACACAAAGCGAGAAGTTACCAAGGATTGAGGGAATTCCCTTTCCCTGGAACTCTCCGAAGACAAAACAGCCACTCATTTTTTTTTTTTAATTGTCTAAACACATCTATGGCTACTTTTTGAGGCTGCCTCTTCCCCAGAATGCCTGGGAGCCAATCACTAATCACTCTAAAAAATCAAGAAGGAGCATCTGTCTGTTGGCTGCACGATATCAGGGATGAGAATATAAAACCAAAAGGCAGCGCATACAACCAAAATCACTTGGCATGGGTTTTGGTAACTTAGAAACAAAAATCCAAATACAAGTGAAGAGAAAGACACAGAGAGGAGTGATTTTAAAGAAGTATCTCGGGCCTCCAGAATAGCCCCCAAATGCTGCCTAAGGCCACGGAAAAGCAAACGGGCAGCGGCGTTGCATGCCCCGGGGCGCAGCTAATTTTCACTGCAGGCCTGGAAAACTGCACTTTTTCGGGCTCTTGATTATGTCTCGGATTTCAGGCTGCAACCGCGCAGGCATTGCAGCCTGGCTCCCCCCAGTCCGCCCTTGTTTTCCCAGCTCCCCCTCATCCCTGCTATTGGGGTCTCCTTGCTTAAAAACCACTGTCACGCAGCAGAGACCAGGGGCTGGGCACCTTGAGCTCCCGGATCAAAGGAAGGGAAGGTGAGAAGGAACCCCAGGAGCAGCCGGGCCGGGTGGGGGTTCGGAACCCGCAGCGGTACCTTGCAGAGGGACCCACTGCTGCACCCGCGCGCGGACAGACCGGCTCCGCCTCTCTGACCAGGCGGGACAGTGCAGGCGGCGAGGGTCGAGGCCGCTGCTGGAGTGGCCCAGGCTGCGGGGACAGCTGTCAGCGCCTGTCGCTGAGCCCGGAGGACAGTGCACACGGGACGGCCGCTGGGCCAGGCCTACCTGTCCCGCAGCCTCTCGAGGGCGGGCAGGATAGCGACAGCGGGGGGGCGCGGGGACCTCTCCCTGCTGAGCGGCCAACAGAGAGGCTCCAGGTGCCACGGTGGCTGCCACCGCCCCGAGGTGAGCGGCCCCAGCGGAGACGCGCGCACCTGCCCCGCCGCCCGCGCCGCCGTCTGCTGGCCTGTCCCGCCTCACCCGCACACTCCGCCGGGGCGGGACACGAGCGACTTGGACGGCGCCCTCGAGGAGGCAGGAGGGCGGAACCTTGCGACGGAAAGACGGTTCTGGTGCCTGTGCTTCTTCAGACTAACGGGGAAGCCCGGCAGGCGGCGAGAGGGACCGCGGGGCCCTGCTCGTCTCGGCCGTCCCGGCGATCGGGGACGCGCCCGCCGCGGACTGGGACCCGGGATTCCGTCTCCGCCCCGCCCCGCCCCGCCCGGTGACCCGAGACCGCCACCTGCCCGCGCGCGGGGACCGCACCGCCACCGCCACCGCCACCGCCGCCACCTACCTCGCACGCGGGGGAGGCGCCCGCGCCCGGCAGCGCGCAGCCCAGGAGCTCGGCCAGCAACTTTGCCGTGCGCCGGCCTTGCCCGCCGAGTGTCGCTGTCGCCGGCGTGCGGGAAGGGCCCCGCCGAGGGGGTGGCGGGAGGGCCGGCGGGAGGCGGCCCGGGTGAGCCACCTCCCCGTCCCGCTCGCCGCGCCGGCCCGGCCCTCGCTCTGGGGCGGAAGGGGCTCCCGAAACCCGGGGGAGGAACCGCCCCTCCTGGTGTCCCGCTGTCGCGTGTCGCTGAGCGGGGCAGGCACAGGTGAGCCCCCAAGGGGAGCGGCGGCCAGACCGGCTCCCTCCAGGCCTCGGCTCCAGCCAGGAAGCCGACCGACACGGACGAGCGTGGCTCGTCTTTCAATAAGGAAAGCACGTTTAGGACACAGGTGTAGACTATATATTTATTTTGCACCCGCACAGCTGTACGTCTCAGCCTTTAACGTGCTTAAGAATGCCCTGCAGAGCTTGTTTAAAATCAGAAGTCGCAGACCCCCCGGTGCCAGTGTTTCTGGTTCAGCAGGTTTGGGGCCACCTCAAAATCTGCTTTTTTCTCAGGCACCCCAGGAGCTCCTCGTGCAGCTGGGCCCAGGCTGCAGTCTGAGAAACGCTGCTCTACCGCGTCAAATCCAGGGGTCGGCGCTCACAGGAACTGTAAAAGCACTCGATCTGGTGACAAACACGGACCCTAGAGAAAGTTTTGCCAAATCACCTAATTTTATATGCAAGGAAACAGAACTAGAAAAGTTCCTACTACTTTATCAGGTCATACTGTGTTAGTGGCACTCGGGGCCCACAGTGGGCCCATTGGACGGAATGATAGAAGGTGGGTGGCCGGCGATGAACAGGTGGATCCAGAATTCCTGATTCTCATTCCAAACTGCAGTTGGTTCAGCAAACCCGCTGTGAATCTAGGGAAGAAAAAGGGAAGGAAAGACAGCTAAATTACATACACAGTCAAACTAAGTTAGCTTGAATATATCCTCTCAGTGCTTCTCAAACTTTTTCAATCAAGTATCTTTCCCAATAGATTATTAAGAGTATAAAGTTTCTTTGAAATCTCTGGTTTTATCTTTTGCATTCTAGCCTACAAAATATTCGGGTTTATTATAAAATAAAAAGACCTGCCCCCATGAGTAAAAGTAATGCTCCGAGTATGCTCCTTATCCTGTGATTTTCAGAACCCCCTGCAAGATGACCCCCAGCAGCGAAATCGAGAAACGTGGCAGCTAGGTGCTCCCCGGAAAGAAAAGAGAAGGGAGCTGATATGAACGAGAATCTGGGGGGGTCTCAGGCACTGTGCCCCCGGGGGGAACACGGGGTCTGGGGGCAGACTACCTCGATTTAAATCCCACTTCTCATACTGCTATGGGTTGCATGGTTCTGTCCCCTCCAAAATTCAGGTTGAAATTAAATCGCCAGTGCAACCCTATTGGGAGGTGTGGCCTTTGGGTGGTGAGGACCTGAGGGAGGGAGTTCACCCCTCTCACCCTCCATCCTCTGCCACGTGAGCACCTGGGGTTCCTCCCCTCCAAAGGGTGCAGCGCTTACGGCACCATCTTGGAAGCAGAGGGCAGCCCTCACCAGGTACCGGCCTCGATCTTCAACTTCCCAGCCTCAGGAACTGTGAGAAATAAACTTCTGTTCTTTCTAAATTACCCAGCCTGTGGTATTCCGTTACCGCAGCACAAAACAGACTGAGACAGACACTTGATAGCTGTGAGACTTCAGAAAAGTGACTTGACTTCTCTGAGCTTCTATTTCTTCTTCTGCAAATGGGCATAATAAAAAGGTACCTTCCACGTATGGTTTATAGAAGTTTTCTATTGCTGTCATAACAAGTTACTACAATTTAGCAGCTTAAAACAGCCCTCGCTGCTTATTTCGGTTCTGTGGGTTAGAAGTCTGCGTGAGTGAGCCCAGCTGGCTTCTTCACTCAGGGTCTCTCAAGGCTGAAGCCAAGATGCCGACCATGCTGGGCTCTTATCTGGAGGCTCTGGGAGGAATCCACCTGCAAACTCATCCAGGTTGTTGGCAGGATCCGGTTGCTGGCAGCTGTAAGTCCGCGGCCCTTGTTTCTTTGCTGGCAGCCGGGAGCCCACCCTCTGCTCCTCGAGGCTGCCTGGACTCCTCGTGTGACCCCCCCACCTTAAACAGCGACTGCATCGAGCCCTCCTCACACTTCACATCCCTCTGACTCCCTCTTTGGCCAACAGCCAGAGAAAACACTTTCCTTTTAAGGGCTCGTGCGATTATATCAGGCCCACCTGGACAATCTTCCTGTCTTAAGGTCAACTGATTCGTCACCTTAATTACATCTGCAAAGTCCCTTTTGCCATGTAAGGCAACACAACCCCAGCAGTGATGCCAGGGGTGAGGACCGTGAGAGCTATCTGGACTCCTCACCACACGATCACTTTTCGAGAAATAAGTAAAGGTATGTATTTAAAACACCTAGGACAGTGTTTTACTTTGTGATGCTTCCAATAAGAGCTCAGTAAAGGTTATTTTTTTTCTACACGTGGCACTTTATTTGATCGTCACTACAACTCGGTATTATTTTAAAGGTGAGAAACTTGAAATCAAAAAGATTCTCCGGGACCACACATGGAGTGCGTTAGTGGCTGAGCCAGGACTCACACTAGGACAGCTGGCGGTCACGCCTGTCCTTCCGCCATTACATGGAACCACGTCGCTGAAAGCCGGGCACTAGGAGACAGGACAAAGGACAGGCAATGTTCATTTGGAGGAGTGGCACTCGGGAAGGAGGGTGGCAACAATGAGGAGCAGAGGGATATTTACAGACGGTCACTTGCCGTCTATGAACAATCTATGGTTTGGGAGCAAGCGAGGCTGTGCTAAATACTCACTGCCATCAGAAAGTCTTCAACTGAACCTGGTGATTTTTACCGAGCGGAGGCATTTTCGTGTGATGATATCCATCGAAAGAGGCTATGCATTCACCTGCCATCTAGACCCCTTCCTTTGATGAGCCCCTCCCCCCGCGCCCACTGCTCCCTGACCACTGCATCCCGTAGTGTCAGGAGGAAACGAACACGTCTGAGAGGCAGCTACCACTGACCCTGCCTGGACAGCAGGAGCGTTGCCCAGACCTCCGGGGCACGCCTGGGCCTGAATCGCTACCATGTCTGTTTCCTGCTGTCACTGGTAGAGCAAAGGCAGACACCCAGGACAAAAAGAAAGGAAAAGAAAGCAAGCCAAGCAATAAATAATCCCATCGTCTCGGGTCCTCCCCATTTAGGGCTTTGATTGCAGTATCATTCACTACGAGGGTTGTTCATGTTCTTTGACCCAGTATTTCCATTTCAGGAATTTATCCTAAGAAAATAATCAGGGAATCTCTCAAAGATTATTGCATTTAAAATTGTTTCGTGTCTGTAGCAGCAAGTGAATATTTTTTCTACTGGCACAGTGAAATCCACGGCCAAGAGAACAGGCCTGGACTCGGGCTGCCTGGGCTTGAATTCTGGCTCTGCCCATTACCAGCAGAGTAATCCTGGGCACGTCACTCCGACTGTCTAAGCCTCTGTCCTCATCTGGAAAATAGGCATAATAATAATACTACCTCGTAAGAACTTAATACGATAATACTATTGTATTACACTAATTTATCGGAATGATTTTTATCCTAACATATAAACTTACTTCTGTGTAGCACCTAGTGTCTGTGGCTGTGGGAGGCAGTGACTTTATTAGTATTAGTATAATAATTACATGAATAGTCTAATTTTCTGATTTTCTAATTTTCTAATACTAATAAGGTACCTGGTCCATAGTAAGCAAAATAATACTTAATGGCCTAGAAAATGTCTTTATATAATGCTTGTAGGGGATAGCATACAGTTTATGCAAATTATAGCATGTCCTAAATTTGTAAAATGTTTATACGTATATACATATATATGTATATGTGGTGAAATGGAAAGAAATATACCAAAAGGCAATAATACTTCTCTCTGGGTGATGAAATTAAGAATTATTTTCATTTTCTTCTGTACATGTTCCTTAATTTTCTAGACTCTCTGCAGTGAGCCTGAACACACCACCAACTTCAAATGCTTTTTTTTAACAATCCCATAATTAAGAATTTGAACATAAAAAACAAAGTTATCAAGTCAATCTTAACTGATTTACAATCTTATCACTTTAATAAAACATTTAGAATGGACTAATTAACACAACTAAATCCACCACACTGATACTGTCTTGAAGAAATCTCTGGTGTTTGTGAAGAGATTCTGCTAAACATCGTCCAAAGGTTGATTTAAAGACATTCACCTTTGCTGTTAAGAGCTCACACTTCTGTCAGCTACAAGAGCCAGGACCTAGGGATGGCAGAGTCTTAAGAGGCAAGTATAATCTATTTCTAAAACTTCTCTATTTTCTCTTCTCATTTAGTTTATAAGGGAATGTAGAAGTTGAAGAATAAAACTCTGGGAATTGTCATTTTCCCAGAATGAGTAATTCTAGGTAATTTATGCCTGCCAAGCCATAAGAATACTACTTTCATTTATGCTGACTCCTTTGTGGCTCTCAGAGGGAGAGCTGGTACAGCAGTTACTGTAAACTCTGTGCTTCAGTCCGGTCAGAAATAGAACAGTCTGATTAATCAACTATTCCGACTAATTATCGTCTACGCAACACATGAATTACCACTTTTCAAAAAATTAGGCTGTCATAAATTGCAATTAACAATGAAAGTCTACGGAAGGTTTCATAATTCTTCGACGATTCAGAAGGTACCTCGATGCCTCTCACGGTGTCAGGTTCACCAGCATAAAAATCATTCATCCCAGTAGGACGGATGAGGGGAGACGCTGGTTAATAGGAATTTTCATTTGCGAGAAATGCAAGCAAGCCAGGTTTTACTATGTTTTCAAGGTTGAATGAATGTCTACTGAGCTCTTTAAGCTCCTCCTGGGAAAGGCACTCTATCTGTCTGAGATGTTATAATTATTATTCCACAGAAACACAATGGTAGCATTCTATTTTACAACAAAGAAAATTAGATTACAAGTTATCGTACAGCTCTCCCTCCTCCCAGCTGAGATCACACGCGCTACAGAGTTACAGCGGTGCCAATTACAACATCCTTTCACGCACTGTGTGTTTCTCTGGCTTTTGCTGATCTGAATGGATTTCATACCAAAAGCAGCCACTGGCAGCAATCAAAACAATTTGGGGGAACACAGTTTCATCTTCTGTGTTCAAGAAACGCTATTGATTGAAATTTATTATTTGCCTCGTTTCTTTCTTGGTACAACGAGCTAGCCTGCGGCTTCTGTCTGGGCCCCATTCTGCCTTATCAGAATGGCGAAGCCTAACATTTACTAGGCTAGAAGCCAATTTCCATCAAGAAGAGAGTGTTTTTAAGATCATTTAGTTCAGTCCACCATTATACTCACATTCGTCCTGCTTTAACAGACGAAGAACGAGAGGCACAGAGAGGTTAAGGTCTTTGCCCAAGTTTACACAGCTACTATGTTGGTGGAGCTGGGGCCAGATTCTAACTCTCCTGACAGACAGCCCATGCTCTTTCCACTGAGTCACTGCCTCAGTACCCACTGTGTGAAACCCCACCCTTTCTCGGGGTGGCGGGCTTTCATTTTGCCTGAAAAATAGCACTTTTTTTGAGCTACGTGTAGAAAAGAAAGGAGAAAGGAAAGAAGGAAGTAGGAGGGGAAAGAGAGAGCGATGCAGGGAGGGAGAAGAACTCAGCATCACGCCCTAGAGGTACCATTCCCGCATCACAGCCAAGCTTACTCCCCTGACACAGCAATTCAGGGAGCTGGCACAGTGACTTTCCAAGGTTTATTTATTTGAAAAGCTACGATTGGGCTCCCTGGAAGAGTCTTCGGAAGATACGTGGAAGCTGATGGCCAGAGACTCTTTAATGAGAAAAAAGATACACCTGACCTTCCCAGCCCTGCTCTGGCTGCCCTGGCTGGGCAGGAGACATACGCTGATGCGGGGAAGATTCGAGGTCCAGGTCAATATAATTGGCTGACGGTCAGCACCGAAGGAACTCAGGCCATTTAGGGGGCTAAGTCATTCAGTATGATGCCCGTCATCTTCCAACACAACCCTGTAGGGAGCTTGTACTGTGACTCCCGAGCCTGGAGAAACTGAGTCAAGAAAAGGAAAAGTTGCAATATCATAGGTGTGATAAGAGACTAAGAATAACCTATTCCTCTTTCCAGTTTGGGACTGAAGTCATTGTGCTGTGGCAAAGGGCCCGGTTCGCAACACTGACAGCCAAAAGTACCTGGGTAGGTAGGTGCATGACAACAACAAACCCACCATGGCATCAAGGCTGTGTGGCTGCCACGGCCAAGCAGCACAAGTCATGGCCTGGCATCCACACTTGCCCTCTCCGCACCCTTCATTTCCGCGGTAATAACACTGACAGCAGCAAGCTACCACGTGGGAAGCGCTCTGCTAAGCACGCTACGTCCCTTATTACGCGTTATCGCATCTCATCGCGCCATCAGCTCCTTTGGGTAATGCTACCGCGTGGGAAGCGCTCTGCTAAGCACGCTACGTCCCTTATTACGCGTTATCGCATCTCATCGCGTCATCAGCTCCTTTGGGTAATGCTGTCCTGACCCTACTTTACAACCGAGGAACGCACGGCATGGAGATGTCGTCGGCCTTCCCAAGGTCATGGAGCTAGAAGCAGACGGGCATCCAGGCGGTCCTCCAGAGCCACGTCCTCACCCCACGTCCCACCGTTCTTAGACTGGAAAACCAGCAAGGGACGGGGTGCTCTCGCCCGCGTCCTGTGGGCAGAAGGGAGTGCAGAATGAGTTTAAAGAGGACGCCGTTTTTATTATGATTATATGCTAATGCAAAACAATGCAAATTCTGCTGACAGAATAAAAATGAGCAGAACTGAAGAGTTCTGACCCCTAAGCCTGCAGGCCTGCACAAGAGGGCATCAGAAGCTTACTGTCCGTTTGTCACCCCTGCCCGACGCTTGCTTGCTGAACAACGCTAGGAGGATTCTAATGGTGTTCCCACACAACTCTCCAAATCCTGCTGCCAGATTTCTCTAACCTAGGCGAAATTTTACATTAGGAACTCCATTTGATTGGCTCGACTTATTTTAATCTCTTTAAGAGCTTGAGATCCCCCAAAGCAATGACTTTTTTAAAAAATGACATTAGGGTTTTAGATTAAAGACCCAACACCCAGATAACTTTAGTTCTACAATGAGTTACAGCCACTAGGACAGGCCCGTCAACAGCCACGAGATTCTCCTCAAAGGAGGAAAAAAGTTAAAATTCTACCCCTCAGGAAAACAGCACTCAGATTTCGTCTGGGGAAAACTGTCAGACATCCACGGTCTCACCTGCACCCACTGGGAATGCCTGCTGTTTAATCCCAGCCACTCCTGGGTGCGTCGCAAGATGTTATAGATATGCATTTCAAGGATACAGTCTGTAGGGGATAGATGGAGATCAGGAAAGAGGAAACCGTTTATTTAAATATGCCAGAGGCAAGAGAAAACAAAATGAAAGTAAATATAATTACAGAAAGGGTGACCCGAGTAGCCTACCCCAAAAGACAAAGAAAACACAAATGATCTAAACTAAAAGGCTTTGAATCAAGGGGGGAAAAAACAGGGAAAAAAATAGGCTCTTTGTGTTTGATTCTGGAAACATATATTATGCTCACACTGTGAGCTGGCGGGCAGATGATTGAAGCTCATACAAGGAATATTAAATCTATCTGGAACCCTCTTGCCCTCCTGATACAACAGTGCAGATGCCCAGGGGGCAAGACAGTGCGCACGCAAACCCTACAAATCACTCCGATTCTGTCACCGACCGGGAAACCCCCACTGCATCCCCAAGCACGGGGATCTTGCGTGGTCTGCTCCATCCCTCAGAGCAGGTCAGACTGACGGTCGGTCGGACAGGAAGCCCAATCTCTGTCTCTCTGTCTCTCACTCACACAGCGTCTCTTTGTATTGAGCCTGGCTTCTGCCGTTACAGCCAGATATGAAATGAAAGGACACGTGAAAAGCACCCAGCGTACGGCCTGTCCATGGGTTCAATCCGTTTTTGCGATCTCTTCAGAGGAATGAAAA
>CAUYSK010089297.1:0-45456 GCA_963575035.1 Avahi laniger
AAAATAAAAGTGAAGTTATATTCCAAGAAGTCTGGTTTCAATGTGGAAAGAAACGTTAATATGAAAAAAGCCCCCAAACTGCAATATGCTTGTTACCTTTCCAAGACTCAACATTTTCAAGGAAGAAATCTTACCACTCATTATCTCTAGGGATATGGTAACTGAGAACTGAAATAACTTTGCAAACAGTCTCCAGAATTATTCATCTCTGATCAAGAGGACAAGTTCTAAGAGACAACCTTCCCTGATAAACCTGGAGACGAGAATTTTTAGAATGCTAAGAGCAGCAGGTTACCTCATCAGCAGCCAGGAGAGGTGGAATATAAAAAAGGATAAGGGAGACAGGCTGTCCATAGTGACAGGAAGGATAACTTAAAATATTAAGGCATTTGTTAAAATTTCAGGCTATTACCAGCCAGGGTATCAGGTAATTAACATTGACTTAAATGCCACCAAAGCTTTTTAAGGTACCCACTATTTTTAAGACATTTTCACTTCATGCCTATCTGTGCAATGACATTAAAAGGCTTATGAGAAAGAAGTTAAGAGTTCACAGAAGATGTGAGTGTCTTGGAAGTGTGACCAATCGGTCCAGCAAGCATGACCACTGCTGGTCACAGCACCGCGGGACTTAGGAGGAGAGGAGAGCAAGGAGGTTGCCCCTTCATTTTGCCACTCTTACAAGGTTGATATTGGGAGTGGAGGGCAGTGGCTCACGCCTGTAGTTCCAGCTACTCAAGAGGCGAGGCGGGAGGATCACTAGAACCTAGGAGTTCCAGGCTGCAGTGAGCTATGATTGTGCCACTGCACTGCAGCCTGGGTGACAGAGAGAGACCCTAAATCTTAAAATTAAAAAAAATTACAAAAAAGGTTGATATTGGGGTTTGATTCCTGACCCTGACAGGTCATGTGACATTGCATAATTCATCCCACTTCTATGAAGTCAGATGAGATTCTCCCGAAAATGTTCTGCATCAGAGCTAGTCATGGCTAAGCTCCACAGAGGCAGGCAGCTTCCGCCTCCTACCTGCCACCAGGTGTCTGGTTTCACCATTCTAATTTTAGTGAGGAAACAGGGGACGAAGAAGACATCTTTACTAGGGAACTTTCTGCTAAAGAGGGTTCCAGGGGAAGGAGCATTTCACACTTTAAAACTTGAACTATGAAACTTGGTCCTGACACCTTGAAGTAGGTACAGACAACAGAAACTGGTGACAATCCTAGGGGAGGTCATCTAAGCTGGGTATAAATGAAAGGCAGAGAATGCTTGTGCAAAGCCCTCTTTTCTATCTGGGCCACAGAAACTGTCCTTGAACTTCTTATAGCACAGAGTCCATTCGTGTTTTAAAGACAAGAGTATTTCAAAGAACAAAATAGATTATGTTGAAAGGATTAACTTACTTGGGAATTTTTGTAGATGAAATCTAGCAAAGAAGTATTTTTTTTTTTTTTACCTTTCCACTATAAAGAACTGTAAAAAAAAAAAAAAAATCTCACAAAGCATCTGATATGAAAAAGTTTGTGAAACATGCCTTTTGTTAAGAACCATTCAGTTGGCATTTACATACTATATATATAAGGGTCTATCATATGCCAGACCTTGTGTAAGGCTCTAAGAGCATAAGGGTGATCTCTCATCTTCTCCAACTGTTACATCCAACACATGTTATTTTCTCAAACCCCAGGGTGCTCACAACAAATGGCCAAGGGAAGATTTTTTTAAGAATAAGCATTAGAAGGAAGAACCCAAAAGAAAAGCTTTAAAGTGGAACCCTGTCTTTGTGTTCTATCACTGGTGAGCAAGTTACACTGGGAAACCATTCAGTTTTGTAGCCTCTCAGTTCAGGGCCTTCATTATTAAAACCCAGTGCTAAGAACTCAGCCCTAACACAAAGTGAGTTGTGACACAGATGATGACAATCTCTGCTGATCCAAGAGCCACACCAGCTCCTAAGTAATCCCCATGTGCTTTGATACTGGGCTTACTGAGTTATATATCTTCAGGTTTCTCAAAGTCTAAGAGCATTTCACTGAAGTCAAAATTCAAGGCTAAAAGGGATTTCCTACTAGGCAGTTTTCAAACATCATTTTTGCACGTACAAGTTTTTATATGCTGCAATACTGAAAAACTGAAAATAATACTTTTTAAGTAATGTAAGTTTGGGCAAATTCAATCAAAATATAAGGCAGCCATGAAAAAGGATTGTACAGATTTATATTCATTGACATGAAATGATATCTAGGAAAATATTACTAAAACAGATTATAAAACAATATGTGTTGTTTTATAATTAAATGTTTATACAATGACATTTTAAAATTTTAAAGTATACATTATCATGTATGTAGGGAAGAGTTTAGAAGAATATTTATCAAGAGGCTAATGATGATCTATCTCTGGGTGGTGAGATTATGGATGATGATGTTATGTCTTGATCTTTTTTCTTTTAATTTATTTTGATTTCTTAAATTTCTAAGATGACCACATATGGCTTAAAAATAAAGAAGTAATAAATATTTTTAAAGAACTCTATACATTCTCTGTTGTTGAAAGTATTCTTACTTACGAACAATGTCTTCTCAGTGTCAGAGAAAAAAACATGATGTTAGCTCACAGTGAATGGTTTTTAATTCTTCTATTTTGTTTTCCTTATACTACCGAATTTTTCTGAATATAAACCTTCTTTCCAGTAGAAGGATTTTATATTTGCAGAAGGTAACACCCTACACTCCCCTATAGTGCCTATATTCATATTATCTCTCTATATCGCACCATCAATAACACTGAATTAGCATCAGAAGATCTAGATGCCAGCCAGCCGGAGAATTAGCTCTGTGACCGTAGGAAAGCCACTTAACATCGCCAATCTTTCTTTTTCATCTGTCGGCAGCAAATGTTGGACAAAAGGAAAAATTAAATCAGGCAAGTGATGTGACAGTGCTTTCAAAATTATAAAACGCTGTAAATGCTGATTGCTATTTGCACCATCGTTTCAGTATCTCCTCTGAGAAAAATATTTTCAGATATTCCTGTCACAATATTTAGTGATGAGTTTATTAGGAAACATTGTTAAAAGAATATTTATGTGAAGTGTTAATGAGGCAGGTAAATGTAACAATCCCAAAAGTACAGGAGTTTCTTACTGCACTCACAATGGAACTGAACAGAGCAAGGCCACTGGGTCAAGCGGAGAAGAACACGGACCAACATGTGAAACAGATCTAGGTTCAAGACCCATTTCTGCTTCTTATGAGCTTTATAGTGTTAGACAAATTACTTCATGACTCTAAACCTTACCTGTGAGATGTCCGTAACAACAGGATTGATGTTTTATGGTGGTTTTATGACAATTAAACAAGACAAAGCAGATAACATGCTTATATCATAGTTCCTGTCACATAGTAGGTGCTTCATCTTTTTAAAGGACACCACTAACAATAAAGCCAAGATGTGCAACAATGACTCCAATTCCCAAAGGAAACAATCAAAAGAGAACATCCAAAAAATTAAAGAAAATGCTGAGCATTTTTTCAGATTAAAGAACTGTGTTTCTAATAATTTGGTGTCTACATAATAACATATATCACAGTGCTGAAAAACAAACATGGTCTTGCCAGAAATAATTTAAGACTGGTAAGCCCCTTACCAAAGACCATAGCCTGACACTGTCCCCGGATTCATCCTACCCATTACTCTTCTCAAAATTTGGTTGTTGGGGGGAAAAAAAAAATACACACTGGTTACCATGGGAACAAGCAAGCCAGAGATAACATCCAGACAAAAGGGCTCTCACCTTCCTCTAACTACCCACAGCTCTTCTTTTTATCTCTCTTCTTATTGCATTTATCACTTTCTACCTTGTATTAGAGTCACTTGTGCAGGATCTGATCTCTCCGCCTACACGGTAAGCTCTTCGAGTGCAGAAATCGTGTCTTACTCATCTTTGGATTTTCAACAAAGCCTTGCACAAAGAAAGCAGTAAATAAGCAGTTTGTTGGGGGCAGGGGGAAAAGAACATGTACAAAAAAAAGCCCTGCACAACTGAACACTGTGCCTACACTATTTAACCTTTGCGGGAAAAAATTAATGAAGGCTCCCAGCCACTTGACTAGTAAGAATTATGCAATTAACCCTATTTTACAGGCTAGAGAACAGTTTAAGAATTTAATTCCTTCCGAATAATGATATGACAGAGTTAGAATTCAGGCATACTAACACTAAAACAGAGGATCAATGTTGTTTCTAACAGAGTTTTCTTTATGAAATCATAATTTACTAAATTTATTGTTTAAAAATAGCTAAGTACACCTTTTAATGGAGAAACTAAAATAATAAGTTGAATTTGGCAGCAATTGTCATGCTGAAGGAGTTTTGTTAAAATAAATATCCTATTCCAGAGATCATTTTTCCCCACAAGCAGGAAGCCACTGTGTTGATCTGGGGTCTACTGCTATTAATACATAGTATCATTAAGTATTCTTCTAATTCATTTTGTAAATTGATGAATTTACAAAAAGTTAAATCCATTATGAACAAGTAAATGGGACATACCATACCAGCATATCTATGTATGACAATTGTCAGGGTGGCCGTCATTTACAGAAAAACTGTAAATGCAATCCACAGTAAAAGCTGTCGAAGCATTGAACACAAAGGAATTAACAATTTAACAAATAAGTTTATAATTTCTCTAAATCACTCAGCCTGATTCTAAGAAACACATGTTTTATGTCAAATACATGACTATTTTATGAAAAATATACTAATGGCAAAATACTTGTATAATGTTTAACTCAAACCAGAAACTGCATTACCATCTATTGACAGTATATAAATCACAAGGTGGGCCACTGAGTATTTTTCTCCCAAGATGTGCTTAGGCAGATTTCTTTATCTTGTACCTGACTTTATGATACTCAATTTTTTGATAGCATAGATGACATTACCACATACACACGCACAAGAGAACATTTGCAAAGGACATAAAAGAAAAAAAAATCTACATTTTAACTATCTCCAGCATTTAACATTGAGACGTAAAGTCTAATCCTATTTCTCCAATATTACATATAACAGAGGTCAGTTTCAAAAGCAAAGTAAAACAATAATATATATCTTTTCAAGGAAGAAATCACCCTTTTGTTTCCTCCATCTTTTGCCTATGATCACCAGAAATATATAAATAATGAAGAAATATACTACCTGTCGTCAATAATGTATGTCTTTTCTTACAGAATGTGACATTTTGAAAAGTACAGTATTTCCCAGTTTCCTACTCACGGAACAAAGGTGAGGTTTATGGGAAGAGGGGGTGTGTGTGCAGTGAGGAAGGAAGCCATGTTCCTAGTAGGTAGGTCTATAAAATACTATGTCAAAAACAAAGTCAGAGTAACCTTTCTAAGAGGTGTAGAGGGCAGCCACCCACATAGCATTAGTTAAGGACTGGTGAAAAGCCAGCTTGAACTGAAGTCTCCTACCCACCAGCCTGTAGAGCACAACACACGTAAATGCCATGTCCTGATAACCTCGGGGGATAAAAAAGGCAAAACACACAGTTTTTATCAGGTACCCAGTACCTGATAGCCACACATCGTGTAGACCAGTGATTCACAAAGACAGACTGAGGGCATATACAAATAAATACGTACGTGTATGTGTCATGTGTAGACATATGTATATGTGTATATATAAGCACATACGCCTACACATGTATTAGAGTCTTGACACGGAGATGGAAATAAATGAAGGTGGTGCAAAACAGGGCATGGATTTTAAAAAAGCTAATAAACGCTAGCCAAGAACAACCTTCCAGTTTCCTATCACACAGGCTGGTTTAGGAGATAGCTTGTTTGGGCCCAGAGCTGGTACAAAGGACCCAGAGTAAATTTCAAATGGGGACTGGGGTATGAAGAACTGTCTGGCGAAGATAAATGCTGGCTGCCAGGTTTTGATACTCAAAAAGCTTGTAGCTTCGAAGGTTCTAAGAAAAGGAAGTGAGACCTCTGAGGGGTGCTGAGATGCGAGAAGGCAGGGGACTGCTGCCTTGCACACAAGAGATCAGCAGACGGCAATTCTATGACTTGTATCTATTTACGACTTAACAACGTTTCTAAGGCTGGGGCGCACAGCTATGTTCACAGAATCCTCGATCAATGTTTTAAATGCGGTGTTTCCATTTCAATTGTAATCATAGGCACACACGTTTACATTCTGGGACATTTGGATAATGTCCCTTTCAGGGACATTTTGAGTTCATAACCGTTAACTTCAAGTGATCCCTGGTACAGCCTGTTAATCCTTCCACATTTCTCCAGAAAATTTATTTTCCTGCTCTCCTACACAATTATGTCTCCTCTCTTCTCAAACCTCTAACACCTTCTTTTCCGTCCCCACTCTCAACTAATGATACTCCTCATTTAACTAAGAAAATAGAGACAGCAGAAGACGACTTCCACACCCCTGCCACCAAATCTACCAACCTCCTTGCACCTCTGCCTGCCCCCCCCTTCTGGTGGCTGTACTGTCCCACAGGTGACCTCTCCATCCCCCTGCCTAAGGGACATCTACATGATGCCTGGGTATCATCCCTGCTCACCCATTTGAGGACATCAGTCTTGCAAAGTCCCCTCTCTCAGGCAGTTTTTCTTTCTCTGTTGGATCATCGTTCCTATTTGCTTTTGTAAAAAATCTTCATTTACCCCAGATTCTCACTGAGCAATCACTCCATTGCATTGCTGCTCCCTTAGCTGAAGAGTTTGTAGCAAGAGTTATCTGTACAAACAAGTTACCTATCCTTGTTACCCCATGTTCTATCTTGCCATTCTGTCTTGAATCCTGTTGGATCAGCCTTTTGTCTCCCTCACTCCACTGAAACAGTCTTACCAAAGTCAAGAATGTGCTTCATTTTGCCCAACACAGTGGTGAATTCTTAGTTCTCACTGTACTTGATCTATCAATCGCAGCCAATGCAGCTTTACATGCCTTTCTCAGAACACTTCCTCCATTTGGTCTACAGGACTCTCCCTCTCAGTGGGCTGACTGCCTGCCTATCTATGCGCCACCTGTGAGAGTGTGTCAAACTGCTTGTCTCCTCCACCTTCACTTACTCCCTAGGTGATTCATCGGATTTCAGAGCTGTAAATGCCAAATGCACTGGCAGTTCTCCAATTTTATCTCTAGCCCAGACATCTTTGAAAAACATGCCTCCAAATGTCTACGTGACATCTCCACACAGATGTCTAATTGACAACTCAAACTTAACATGCCCCAAACTAAGTTCCTGATTTCCCCCTCACCCCCAACCTGTAACTCCAACTCTCTTGCCCGTTGAGGAAATAGTGACTCCATTCATCCATATTATCAGGAAAAAATCCTGAATAATCTTTGAGTTTCTTCTTTCCAACCGAGAATCCAATAAATGCTTGGATTCGCCCCAACCCAGCATCCAGTAAGTGCTCACCACCTCGCTGTCCTCATTCTGGTCCAGGTCATGTCACCACTCACTGTATCATTGTAGCAGCCCATGCCAAGGAACTTTCACTGCCACCCGGATGGTCTGTGTAAAGTTTATTGTCCCTAAAGCAATTGCTCTTCTTAAAATTTAACTCAGATTATATCACTCCTCTGTTCACAGGCCTCCGGTGGTTTCCCACCCTCTAACAGTGAAATCCAGTCTTCACGGCAGACTCCACAGCCCTGTGCCTTTTGGCCCTGCTACATCTCTGAGCCCGTCACCTTCCACTCTGCCCACACTGCTTCCCTGGCTCTTTCTGTAATTGCTTATAACAGGCTTCCTGCTCAGAACCTTTGTGCTGCTGCTCACTCCACCTCATGGCTTCATTCCTCACTTCCACTAGTCATCTGGCTGCTCAAATATCACTTGATTTAGAGAGGCCTTCAATGGAATTCCAAGATGGCCCCAATATCCCCGTCCCCTGGTGCATGTGCTCTGCATGATCCTCTCCCCTTGAGTATGAACAGGACCTGCAGATACAATGGGATGTTAGTTACTCCTGTGATTAACTTATGCTATGTGGCAAAGGTGAAGGGATTTTACAGACATGAATTAAGGTTCCAAATCAGTTGACTCTGAGTTCATCAAAAAAGAGATTATCCCAGGTGAAACTGGCTTAGGTTAAAAAAAACCAAAAACCGTTTTACAGGATTGAGGCCTTAGAGGGCAGGGGAGATCTCCTGCCGCTCTTGAAAAGGCCAACAGCCACGCTGTGAACTGTCTGTGGAAAGGAGGGGCCCGTGGGAGCTGAAGGCCTCAGTTCACAACTACAAGGAACTAAATTCTGCCAGCAACACAAATAAGCTCGGGAGAGGACCATGAGCTCCAGGTGAGCTCACTTTAATCTCAGCCTAGTGAGACACTGAGCGGAGAACCCAGTAAACTGTGGCCAGACTTCCAATCTACAGACACTGTGAGATAATAAATGGGTGGTGCTTTAAGTCACTACGTTTGTGGTAACTTTTTACACAGCAATAGAAAACTAATACACCTTCCATAATACACAATAACATCCCCCTTACTTTCTACCCTCCTGATGTAGCTTTTCCTTCAGAGAACTTGGTATAGCATTCACATATGTAATTTAAATATTTGAATTGCTCCTCTCCCTGGCTCTTGAATGTGAGCTCCTTTAGGGTAAGAAGTTTGCCTTTTTCTTCATCCACTTCTACATCATAGCAGCTAGAACAGTGCCGTGCACACGATAGGTACTCAATGAACATTTGTAGAATAAATGAATGCATTTACTGTGTACATTTACTTTAGCACACAGTGATCACAAAAATGCAGTAGCATTTAACTTATAACTTTCAAAGGCTCTTTCTCAAGGTGAAGTACAAAGACATCCATCCCTCTTCTGTCCTAGTCCAACAATATATTCTGAGAGATCCGCAAGTTCACAAACATGAAAAGCAATAAGTTAACAAATAGCTTACAGTTATTTAAAAAAAGGAGGATACTAACTGCTATGGACTGAATTGTGACCTCCCCAACCCCAGATTCATATGTGGAAGCCCTAACCATTAATGTGATGGTATTTAGAGGTGGGGCCCCTGGGAGGTAATTATGTTTAGATGACATCATGAGGTGGGACCCAAGAGACACCAAAAAGCTTGCTCTCACTCTCCACCACATGAGGACACAGGAGGAAGACAGCCACCACAAACCAATGATGCTGAAACCCTGGTCCCAGACTGCCAGCCTCCAGAACTATGAGAAAATAAGTTTCTGCTGTTTCAGTCACCCAATCTATGGTTCCTTCTTACAGCAGCCTGAGCAGACTAAGACACCAACAGTTAGTCATCAATGTGTTCACTGAGTAAGTCACACTAAAATTCATTTCTATTATTTGAAAGTGTTTCTAAGTGGTTAGATTCAGGAAAATGCCATTAATGTAGTATGTCTTAATTTCAGCAGCACATTTAATAGATCCCTATATGATATCCTTCTGAATAGTTAGTTAGAGATTCACTAAAAAGCAGTGGAAACAAATGGATTTGTTTCTGGTTGAACAACCGTGCCAAAGAATGCTAGTTAATTATTGTAAGCCACTCAGAAAGTGAGTGGTTTCTAACAGATGCCAGAACACTCTGTCCTCCCTTAAACTACTGAACACCTTAATCAATGTTTTGGATAAAGATTAAAAGACAGGTCCATCAGATTGGTAAGTGACATATTTCCAGACATTGTAACTAATATAAAACATTGACGATCAAGATTGAAATATATGGTGGGCAAGAAATGAGTCAAAACCAACAGGTTAATTATTATAGTGATATGGATGTCATACTCAGAATTTTAAAACATGAGTTGCAGTCAGAATTAGGCTTGGTAGCCATTTAAATGGAAAAAACAAAATCAGCTGTTTCGTTTGACTGCTGAGTCAAGGCTGAACTTGTCACCAATGTGCATGGACATTTCGAAAGGGAACGAAAACACAGATTGATTTAGGAAGAATAAAGAGTGTGAACTGCACAAATCACATGATCTGACTTCTGTATTCCAGCTTGCTCAGACCACACCTAGAGTCCTATGTTTAAATATGGGTGACACATCCAAAAGAGACAAGGTTAAAACTGGGAAATAACTGCATTAAAAGAGTTCTGAGGTCAAATAGATTTTATATTTTAAAAAGTCAAACAAATTCCTTTCCTGAAAAACTTCTTAGAACACTTGGTATGTTAACATTCCTTGTAATTTCCAAAAAAGGTTTACATGTATGTGTGTGTGTGTGTGTACACAGAGAGATGGGTAATATGCGTTGCTTCTTAACTAATTTGAACATTAGACCCTTTCTTCACGGAACATCTTGTAGGACTAGTGATCTAAGCCACAAAGCTATGAAAACAACAACGTAGACCCATGAGAGAAAAGGTAATAAAAGCAGATGCAGGCTAAATGTTAATAACAGTGAGCAACCAGGATTACGAGGGCGATATAGAAACTGTATTTATGAAAAGCAAGGCTAAAGATACTTACATTATTTTGTCTAGGAAAACAAAAGAACTAGCCTTGCAAATACACAAATAGTTCTCACAAAAATAAGGGAATGCATTCGCTTTTCTATTGTTCTAGTACCTATAGCAAAACAACATCTGGAGGTAAGGTTCAGGAACAGGTATTTTGACACATTCTTTAGAGAACCTGATACTTTCTCTAAGGGGCAGAATCAGAGCCCATGGAAGCCCCAGAATAGGAAGGTGGGTTGAAGCTTCAGAAGGAAGAACTACTTAACAATTAAAGCTTTTCAGCATCAAAGCAGTTTTAGTATGCACAGAGGCTAGGTAAACATCCAGCAGGGACACTAAAGAAAAGATTCCTACACAAATAAAGTAGAAGATCGGATTGTTGGATTCTAGAGGTCACTGCCAGCACCGCATGGGCAGGGAGCAAGACGGCAACCTCCGTAGTCTCGCTCACCACTGCACCTCGATGACAAACACTGAGCCTGGCGCAGAGCAGGTTCCTCATAAATATTGGCTGAATGAATGAATAATTGAACAAGTAAAAAATAAATGAAGAAAGTACCTGGTTCCAAAGTCAAACAAAAAGGGCTATTTCATTCTTTGGCAATTTTTACATTTGCTAATTGTTAATAATAATCATGACTTCTTTCAAATGCAAGGAAAATAACCTGGTAATAATTTCACTTCTTGACTGGGAAATCAACTCCGAATTAAATTGCCCTAAGGGTTACTGTGAGGTTCCCCTGACGAGCATGTGAAAACGCACTGCCAACTACAAATAACCATCAGAAGGAGTGATTAAGGCAACGATGATCTACTCTGACGGCCTATGAGAACTCAGAGGGCTGGAAACCAACCTTGAGAATGAATGTGCTTTTTATAGCTACAGCTCTGAAAATGTCTAGTAACCATGTGCTTTGTTTAATTGTCAGAAGAACATATGTATAACTTCTTTTTAAAACACCTTCAAAAATGTGATGGTATTCTGATTGACCTGGTCAATTAGGCTGTATACAATTAAGTTTAAATAATTTTCTTTTGTCTTGAGATACCAAATTCTTAACAAAAGGTATGACAACGATGGACCCTTAAATTAAAAAATCCTCAAAATAGAAACAGCGTTCATTCACAAGACTACAGACAAAGACTGTAGTCAGGCACTATGCCTGTATCCATTCCTAGAAGACTGAGAGTTCTTTCAAAATATATCTGCCATTTCTCCACAGTGGCTGATCAAACTTGCCACTGAAAAATGTTCTAAACAGGCAACTTGTAGTACAAGCATGGTTTATTCCTGTCAGAGACTGGCCGCTGAAGTGTGAAAGAAACTCATTAAAAATCTCTTACTGTGATCTTGCATTGTAAAAGAGACAAAAAGAAAAAGAAAAGAAAAAAACAAGAAAGAAAAGGCAAAGAAAAAAACTTAACGAAAGGTGTACTGAGCCTGCAGACACACTCATATGGTGTTTTTCTTTCTTATTCTTCTTTAGCAAGCAATGAGGAGAGCACAGTTAGTCCTGGGAATACAGCACACACTGGTTGTTCAGGGAAATCAAATAAGTTAACAATTTTATTTTATGCTAATATTATGAAAAGTTAATGAAGGAGATCAGAATATTGTACCATAGGAAAAACAATGCAGAATAAACAGTATTATTTACCTTAATCTTAAAACGAGGTTCACGGCACAAGAAGCTTCTCTGTAGTCTTCACTAGCATTGGGTTTGCCCTTTAAAACAAAACAACGAACAGTGAGTGTTAAAAACTTTCACAGGAAAGGATCAAATGAAGTCACGACATCCCTTGATTCATACAGCCCTTTCTGGAAATTTCAAAACCAGATCTTTACACACACAGGTTGGCCTTGTAACACTTCCGTGAGAAGGTTGGAAAGATGTCTAACTCCCATCACAATTGTGGATGTGACTGTCTCACACAGAAAGCCTCAGTCATAGTATAAGCACTATGAATAACTGGCATAAACTGTCATGAGTCTAAAGAGGGTCAGCCATCTAAAGTGGCACCTTGCCACCTGAGCCCTGGGCTGTTACCCGTTAGCCCTGGTAATACACAAAGGTTTGGGAACCTTAAATCTTAAAAGTGCAGAGGAAGGTGGAACCCAGCAGATTAAGCCACTGTTGTCTTTCCTGCCTTTCTCACCTAGATCTATTTCCTTAAATATAGATTACTAACCATGCATGCCTCTACTACACAGCCCCTCCCTATTCCTACAAATCCCTAGGCACGAGCAGACCTCCTTGCTGGAGTAGGAAAAACAAGGCATTTCAGGTCAAGAGTTGGCTCTGCTCCTGCCCAGGTGGAATCATGAGCTAGTCATCCTCTGAACCTATTTTCCCATTTACAAAATGGGGATAACACCTGTCTCAAGAGGTTGCTGGAAGAATATAATAATACATATGAAAGCGAGTCATAAACTATAAAATGTTACACAGTACCAGTTATCCTAATCCCTTTTCCTGTTTCCTTTACTCTCTTTGCCTGCTGACCCATTATTATTCTTAACTGGCTTATTATTCTTAACTTTGCCTTAACATGCAACCAATCCCTACAGCTTATCTCAAAGTCTCTCACTGAGTTGCCTGATACAGTGTAAAGACACAAACTGAATTCTGGCTCAGCCCCTGACCCGTGGTGTGACCTTGGGCAAGCACCTAACCTCTGCAAGTCTTTGCTTCCTCAGCTATAAAATAAGGGCCAGGGATGAGCTATCTACTCGTCTATCAAATAGGCTTTCTGCAACCACGAAATCCTATCACTCTAACCATCTCTCCAAGATGCAGCTGTTGCATAAAACACAGACCAGATGAAACAGAAATGAATTTAACTGGAATATGCAGATTTTGAAAAAAAAATTATGATCCTAAGGCTGGTGATGTTTTCTAGCATAACCACTCAGAGGACAAAAGGGCTTGCCCATGAATTATACAGCAAAACCAGAATGTGGGCCTGCACTCTGCTTCTGTGTCCACATCTTTCCCCTGGATGGCTCGACATCCTTTATCACCACCCTGCATGACTCACAGCACAGGTCTTCTGTCATATAACTTTTATAAATATGCATTATAAATGCATTGCATAGTCACTGGACTATTATTTTTACAAGGCAAGTTATAGAGACAAATTGGCCCATAATGTTCAATGATAAAAGAATTATGAAAACAGGTTATAGAAATCCAACTGGGAGCAAAAAAGAAACATATCAATTAACCACAGTGTGTTTTGTGGCTGGAATATAATAGGATGGTGAGTCATTTTCTCTCCTTCTCTTCTCTTCCCCAGTACCAGCAATTTCAGAAGCAGTCGAGTAATCAGTTCTCACTCTTGAACCTATCATTCAAAGGTTGGAGGTCCCGCAAAGCATGGTCAATGGTAACCTATTAAAAAAGGGAGCTTAAAAGCCCCTGATTTGGAAGCACTACCCTGAAATTGTCTTCCTAAAATATTGGTTTTTCTAAAGATCTGTCTTCAGAAATGCATCTCAAACGGAAAGACTGACAGAGAAACATACCTGAGAGTCATGCACAGAGAGGGACTGTATTTGCTCGGGGATACTGCTGGCATTCACCGCGATCTGTTAAAGAGAACCACCATTACAGAACTCAAGAAAGCCAAACGGAGACATGGCCAGTGTGGTTACATTAAGTCCCAATTATCAGAGACAATAATTTTCAAAAGTTCTTAAAGCAGTATTCCCAGGTAGGCGTTTGACTACCCGCCTTGGAATCACCTAGGACAACTGTTAAAAACCCATGGACCCCACCCCCAGCCTATGATTCAGAATTTCATGGAGATGGGAAAAAAATCTGTACCTTTAACAAGTTCTCCAGGTGACCTTGATGCTTTTAGAGTAGCACTGAGCTAAAGTGAAAAGGCATGGACTATTTGATATTTTAAACCTGATAACAGAAAGATGTGCTATAACAATATTGTCTTGTACAATTTCATCGAAAGTTAAGGGACCCTTAATGAAAGGTTAGGGTTAGTAAAACCTGCCCCTTTAGTCATTACTTTGAGCAACTATTCACTGTATTTCAAAAATATATAAGGGTAGTTAGATTTTTAAAAGACATTTTCCCCAACAGAAATTCAAGCAATAGGTTTTATTTTTCCCTCAAAGTTGGAAACTCGACTCCAAGGTGACACTCAAATCATCTTTGCCTCAAGCCTTACTTTTGTGAACTCTGCCCTGTAGCAAAACTTGAAAGACAAAAAAGAAAAGACAAAAACTAGAAGAGAAACAGCAATGAAAATGATAAGGAACAAAAAGGACCTTCAATTTCTAAACTATCAATTCTAAAACAACCAGAAATTATCAGATATTCTTTGTGTCAAGAGTTTTCTAAGGTTTAAGAGCACAAAATTCTTACTTTCTGTGCTTTCTCAAAAATACCAATGTTAGTACTGAAGCAATAGGGAGAAGTATACTGATGTCTGCAATTTATGCTGAAATGCATCAAAAGCTATGGAGAACTGAAGCATGAACAGATGCATATATATGTGATGGAGGAAGTACAACAGCAGGACCTAGGTGACAGGTGTGTGGTGTTCATTATAAAATGTTTTAATGTGTCCGAAAATTTTCATAATAAAACGTTAGGAGAAAATGACTGTGTTGGAAGAACAAACAACCTACATTCATTAACCAGCCAGAGGGCCTGGGCCTACACCAAATGATCTTTTGTAAAGAATCTTTCAGGGTGATTCCATAATCTTAACTTAAATTTGAGATACAACCAAAGGCCACACCAGCACTTACAGCATAATCTACCTTTAGTCAAAGAAACACTGCAATCTGAAACACTTTAATTGGCGTTTACTTACAGGTGACAAACTTCTCCTTCCCCTCGGAAGACCCCATCTCCTCCCCTGCTGCAATCATCAGGATAGAGAGCTAGTCAAATGGGCCGGGGGCTGGACCCCACGCATACCCTGCAACCTCACTGTGTAGGTGTCACCCTCAGTATAATGAAGGGACCAGCCTCCGCTCTCACTGGTGCACAGCAAGGTGGTGTTTCCTCAGAAAATGTGCAGAGAGGCACAGAAGTGCTGGAGAGGGAGGCCCTGGTGCAGAACATCTTCCTGACAACCTGCTGTAGTCCTCCAAATGTCACCACTGTGGACCCATTCTATGGGATTAGAGCATGGCCTTTTGGCCTACTCTCTTAAATGTAAAAGCTTAAAAGAAAGCTAACACATTAAGCAGATGTCAATTTATCAGATTTTTCCCCCCTCTTAAACAGTTTGCTCTAAGACAGGCATTTGAGAGAATGAGTGTTTTGACAGGAAGGAGAGAGGAAAATAATACATTACTGTGGAACACTGCTGTGGAAATAGACCTCGATGGAGATCTGGGACAGGGTGAAAAAGAGAAAAAGATCTAGGAATGGAAAAAAGAAAAGGATGTCTGCTTTTCAATTTTTCACAGAACTCTGCCTAACCATTTCATTTTCTATTTTTAAAAATACTGTAGTCAAATGCAATGTGTTATCCTGGATTGGATCCTGGCAAAGAAAAAGGCTATTAGTGGACAAACTAAACTAGTGACATCCAGATAAATTTTGGGGTTTAGTTAATAGCAATGTAGCAGTGCTGGCTTCTGAGTTATAACAAATGTGCCAGGGTTACATGAGAAATCAACAGTGGGAAAATCGGGTGAGGAGCATATGGGAACTCTGTACTGTCTCTGCAACACTTCTGTAAATCTAAAATCATTCCAAAATAAAAAGTTCATTTTCAGAAATACAGCAGATTTCTGATCCCAAATCTAATTTTCATTATAACTACTCAGAAGGCCAGTTACCTGCAATAACAACACCTTTTGGAAAGTGGTATCATAGAAGTATCAAGTTAAAGCAGTCTGATAACTAAGGCTAACCATAATATTAATCAATTTAGAAGGAGAAATCAAACCTTTCTCTCCATCTACATGTGGATATAAAACAAACACATATGATAGATGACAGGCCTTTGGACAACATGCTTTCACAGAAATAAATTTAAAAATCTAACAGTAGTCTTAAAAATCATTAGGCAATAGAGGTGAGTAATAAAAACAAAAAATTTAGTTTTCACATTGTTTCTAACCTCTAATAAAATTAACTCAATTTAAATCTGTATCAAATGTATTTTCTTCTCGGAACAAAATCCTGGAGTTGGGAAACAGAAACATTTTCCTAATTAACCTAGTCTAGATTCTTGATAACAAAACCCTTCAATACACCTCTAGTGGGCCCTTCTGGGCTTCAGCCAAAAAACCTTCCCATCTGCTTCATTATACTTAATTAAAAAAGGACAACTTTCCTAAGGGATTTCTGAAATGTTTTCTTTTCTTTCTGGTTTTTTTTGGGGGAGGATGCAATTTCTGATAGATATTTAAAACAAATCTTCAGGAATTCTGATTCCACAGTCCACCATCTTTCCGGATTTCAATCTGGACTTCCAGATTCCGGGCAATTTGTGCAGCTTTCCTAGTCAGTCCCCAATCCTACCCATGAATCAGAATCACGTGAGCAGCTTTTGTGAAAATCAGAACTATATGGACATCACCCCAAACCATCAAATCAGAACCTGTAGGTTGAGTCTAGGCATCTGCATTTTTAAAGACTGTAGATTTTAGGATGTGGAGCCGGGGTTGCGAATCATTTATTTACATGCCACCTAACTGAAATGCTGCCATGACAAAGAAAGTCGCTTTAATAGAAGGCTTAGCAAATGTTGTTTTTGATTAAGTGAAACCAAATAAAACTAAAAATTTAAAGATAAAGTCAATTTGCTTTTTATATGGAAAATTAGAGTATGATGCAAAATAGACAAAACGTCACAAAACCTATTGTTTTAGAGTCTGACAAAAGAGATTCCAAAATCACTGGTCAAAAGAAGACCACCAATGGGATAAAAGTTGAGAAGTTTTGTATAAGGTAAGAATGCATACAAGCCAGGAAACACTACCTAAGGAAGCTGGTCCTTGCCACTGACACCCCTTCCCCATACCCGCCCCCCCAGACAAAAATGGTCCAGCTAGCAGACTCTCTCCTTCGCTTTTATAAAATTCCCACAGTGCCTACCCCAGGTCCACACAGAAATCAGCAGTTTAAATATTTGTTCAATTAATTAATTTTCTTATTAATATTAGTGTTATTATTATTAACCTTTGGTCTCCACTGGCTTCTACCAACCAAGTAAACAGGATGATAAACAAATGAAATCAGGGCCGGGCACGGTGGCTCACGCCTGTAATCCTGGCACTCTGGGAGGCCGAGGCGGGCGGATTGTTTAAGCTCAGGAGTTCGAGACCAGCCTGAGCAAGAATGAGACCCCGTCTCTACCAAAAATAGAGAGAAATTAATTGGACAGCTAAAAATATATAGAAAAAATTAGCCGGGCATGGTGGCACATGCCTGTAGTCCCAGCTACTTGGGAGGCTGAGGCAGTAGGATTGCTTGAGCCCAGGAGTATGAGGTTGCTATGAGCTAGGCTGATGCCATGGCACTCACTCTAGCCAGGGCAACAAAGTGAGACTCTGTCTCAAAAAAAATAAAAATAAAAAAATAAATGAAATCAGGATGAATTATCAACCTGTTATAAATTATTAATTACTAGTGAATGACTAATACTTTGCAAGGCTATTTCTAAAAATATCAGGTTAGAGACATAGGACCAATTTTTCAACGCTGACAGCTATGAATCTCAAGCTGGCTATGAAGCTCAAGATAAGTGGTGTAACTCTGAAACTTCACAGTTTACACTGGAAATTCTCTTGGACTTAGGAGGATCTCCAAATATGGTCCAAGGTGAGGCAGATCTTCCCAATGTCCCTCTGACAAACACCCCCCTCTGGTCTTCTCAATCTTCCCCA
The DNA here is from genome assembly GCA_963575035.1 of Avahi laniger. Taxonomy (NCBI): domain Eukaryota; kingdom Metazoa; phylum Chordata; class Mammalia; order Primates; family Indriidae; genus Avahi; species Avahi laniger. Next base: position 18,357 of record CAUYSK010089297.1, read on the forward strand.
ACTGATGCTGTAATACTTGGACATTCTACCTCATAATTCCTAGGAGGCCAAATAGCCCCTTGCAAATTAACCATTCCTGAAATACCCCTCCATTTATTGCAACATCTTACTCTGTCTAAACATGGTACTACTAAGCCTACCTTTTCTGAACTTCACCTCAATTATAAATATAATGTCTTCTGATCTTTATCCCCGCTTTCAACCCTCTCATAAATACTGTATGCCTATTCAAGCACTTGTTTAATGTTTGCACTTCAATGCAGAGGTATTCGTGTCATTAACAAATATGTATAGAGTGTCTACTGGATGCGAAGGGAACATGAATAAAATATCATCTCAGTCTTCTAGTGGCTTATACTCAAAAAACAACTGTGATTCAAATGACAAGCATTATTGAAAAGCTTATTAAAATGTAAATACTCTGGCATTTAAATGTGTCATTTGGCACGGATAAGCATTTTCATTCTCAAAGATGCTTAAAGGTATATGGTACGCTGTCAGAGGCTGTATACATTGGCACAGCTACTGATAGCAAGAGCAAAAATTCAAAATCAGCAGACACTTCCACAAAGTAATCACAATTCTCAATCTCTACTTTACTTGTCTACGTGTCCACCAGAATGCATACACAAGAAAGTTAATGGAATGATGTACGTTACAGCAATCTAAGCGCTCACTAAGAAGGAAATGTTTAAATAAACCATTTCCATCCATCCCATGCAATACTATGCAATAGTTTAAAATAAAGAGGCAGATCTAGAATATCTAATGTGAAAAGATTTTCGAAACAATAAATTGCAAAAATATTTATAGTTTTCATAATTTCATTCATGTTTTTAAAAATGATACAGATTTCTTTATGTACATATTTGTATGGAAACAAACAGAAAACAGTCTAGAAGAAAACACTGTAAACTGATAACCTCTATTCCCAGTGGTTGGGGGGGCAGGATAAAAATGGTCTTTCAGTTTTTATTCTATTTAATTCTCCTGTATGTTTTCAAGTGTTTGTTCTATGTTTCTTCTCAATAAGGCCCATCCTGAGCAACCTATCTAAAATTACAACCTCCTACCACATTCCCTACACCCTTACCACATTATACTTTTTTTCCTTTTGCTCCTACTCCATTGTTAAGAATCACGTAATTTATGAATACTTACTTATCAAGGCCATTATACATTGTTTATATACTCCCATTAAAATGTAAACTCCTCCACAAGGACAGGAATTTTTGCTCTCTTTTTCTCACTGGTATAGCTCCAAAACCTACTAAAACAGTGTGCGTAGTAGGCACATAACACATATTTGTTGAATATTTATGTATTTGACATTTATTTATTTCCTTTATAACAGATAAATACTTCCATCTTTGCTTAGGAAAGCAGTTTGGGGTAGTTGACAAATCAGAGGTCTACTTTAATTAAAAGCTGAAAGGACACACGAACCATCACTGTAGCTTCTGTTAACACAGCTCAGGACACTCAAATGCCAATGCTGTCAAAAGGAAAGAGTGTCAAAAAACTGTCCTGAGAAGCTGTGCAATAGCAGGGGGGCTGGTTACTTCTAAAATCTGGTGGAAGTGTTTCCATGCAAACACATGTATCTTTTCACAGAAATAAGAAGCCTATTTATATGCTTCCTTAATTATAAACCAATATGTAAACAGACATATGCCACTGGGAAATCAAATAAGTCTAGTTGCAGTAAAGTGCCTGTGACTTTCAAATCCCACTCAAGAAGGTCGATAGCAAGGCTTGAGGATCAGTTCACAGCATGGCATACATTATTCCTTCTCCTGTCTATGGAGAAAACACTCTTGCCAAAAAGATACTGCTGTTATCCAAATAACAAATCAGTTATCAGAGCAATTTCACCAAGCACATAGCAAGATAGTATGTTAACAAATCTTCACGAGGAAAGACCCACACCCAACAGTCTATGCTAGCAAGGCAGGATCCCATGAACATTACCCAGTGACGGTGTCTTATAATGAACCAATAACAAGTGATTTATGCGTCCATGATGCTACTTGAACCATGTCATTTTGTTCTGTCTCTAAGCAGAACTGACATTTTTAGTTAGGGATAACTCTTAGAAATAGACGAAAAACCTGGACTCTGCACCCTGGATAAAATGGGATAGTGGGCAAGGACAGGGTAGAATTCATGAAACCTGGTTAAGATCATTCTAAAAGTCCGGCACAACATCTGTGCGGCCAGTGCGGCCCACTGTGGGGATTGTCACCATTGCTCCTGACACAGGGGAATGTCGTCCTTGATCAACGCTCATGTTTATGTATGAAATGGAGAGATGAATTCATACGATAAACACAGGAGAAAACAGACTCTGAAGGAGAGCTACCATCGGGAGGCAGGCAGACTGAAAAATCCCTGGGAAAGGCCTATCCGTGTGGCATGAAAGGTCAGAGAGAAGGGAGGGAGGAAAGAGAGGAGGAGGAAGAGGGGCTCGCAGCTCTGCCGCCCTCCTCCTTACAAGGCCCAGCTGGCTACTGTCACTTAAAACAGAATGATAAGACTCACTCCATTAAATCAAAAGGAAATGTCTGCTAATTAAAAAAAGTTGGGACGGGTATCATTTGTAGCCTAAAGTTTTCTGTTTTCTTAATGAGAATTTATCAAGGTACACATTAATTACTAGGTCTGTAAAATATTTGGGGCTATTTAAATATGCTCAAATTTCCTCTAGGAGAATTAGTGAGTCTTGTGAACTCCGGCCATCATTAAGTCATTAGGAATTAGGATAATTAATCAGATGGAGGAAGTAAATCAAAAATGATTTCTTAATCAAAAAAATGACCATTCTTCAAAGGGAAGCTATTGTAAGAGTGTTCCTAGTCTACTAAGTTGCTCAGAAGGTTTAAAAACCAAGACCAACAGATTCAACCTAGAGTTTCTTACTATTTAATAATATCTGCTTTATCATAGACTAAAAACCCAGAGGAAATTTTGCCTGTATGCTTACTATGTTTTCTAAATGACAGTAATACTAAGAGTTAAAATTAATTGATTACCTAGTCTGTAACAAGGACTCTACAGAGTGTTTTATGGACATGACTTCATCAGTCTTCTTGGCAACTTTATAAGTACTGTGATCATCCCCGTAGAATCGACACCTGGAAAGTTTATGTGCTCTTCCTTTTTTTTCCCTACTCCATGAGATTCTAGTGTCTCCCCCAGGTATATGAGACTCAGATACCGCAAGAAGGGAACGAAGTGGCAAATAAACAATCAATAACCACAGCTCACCTCTGGATTTTCTTCTTTTACTCTTCGTGACTGTAAAACAATTGTGAATCCATTAATACATACGCACACACACACAAAAATCCCACAGAAGTAAAACTGACACTCATTAGCTAATCATCATAAACGTCATTTACCTTTTCTTGAGAAAAAGCAGCTTTCCCTTCTTCACTTTTTTCATCCATCTCGTCGTCACTCCACTCCCAGTCACCATCTTCGGTTTTATGAAGGTGACCGCTTGACCCAGGAACTCTTCTTACCTGAATCAAAGCAAGCCCACACAATTCTTCACCAGTCGCATGTGAACAGCATTCGCTGGTGCTGCAACTCGGGTTACACAGCACACACACTACCCTGAAAGTAACCTGAGTGGCTGTGGACCCAGGGGTAATTAGAGGTTAACAGCCTGAAAGACTACATAGCCTCCAGTCTCTGACACTCACCTCTATCCAAAAATATTGTGTCCCTGAAGTGCATTACTATGTATGTGTAGAGCAAAATGTTTTGGAAGAACACCGCACACATAAGCTGTTAAGGACCAAGCTCGTTTTTCATTTTTACTTCAGTTAACACTACTAGTTAAAAGGCCAAGTGGTAGGCTTCAAAACTGCCTAAGGAAGTACATGCAAGCAACTTCCTGCTGACTGAGCAAAGGCGAGGAAATCAGGAAGCCCAATGAAGCCTTCAACTCTAGGGGTACCAGCGATCTAAAACCCAGGTCGACAAAGCAAATACCCTTCTGTTGCCTTCTTGCTCTTTTTCAGAAACTGACATTATGCTTGTTTTCCCAGGATTCTGTTCACCCTAAAAAAATCAGACTATTCTTCACACACTTTGTAGCACTTATGAGACGTGTGAGATTGCTAGGAACACAGCTTGGTAAGCAGCAGCCGTGCCGGCGTTTAGGTGATAATCAGTCTTCGACAATTATTTCAAATTGTTTTGAGCGAAGGTAGAGATGTAGTCCATAGGGCACGCTTTCCAAATGTCTTTGTGGTTAGAAAAGCAAAATTTCAAAAGGACAGGATGACTGCGAATGAACCTCTGGCCAGAGTCATTTGCCTTAAAAAGATGTGCTCAGACACACTACGCAAAGCACTGTAGCAGGTGAACATGATGTGAACATAACAGCCAGTGTCCAATGATTCAGGGAAACTTTGAGTGGAAAGGGAGCTTCCAGACAATCTAGTCCAACCCCTTCACTTTACAGATGAGGAGAGGAAGGCCCAGAAAGCGGCCCAAGATCACAAAGCTCTGAGAGCACAATAAAGGCAAGAAGCAAATCCTTCGGGCTCCCATTCAAATATAAGTCTCCTCATGCCATTGAATAACCATCAGAAAGAAGTTGTCTAGAAATGTCCTGTGAAGACTTTGAAAGACTATAATGTTAAAAGAAAGACTATCTTCTCTAATAGACAATATTTATTTATATCACAGAAGCATCATTTAACCTAAGGGAAATGCCACAGAACTTAAACTTAGGTATTTATACATGTCAGGTCAATGTGAAGTCATAAACTGTGCTTGCTAGGGGTTGGGGTTGATTTGAGGGCATTACCGTACAGAACCTATAAAAGTAATCTTGATCACTTGATCTAGAAGATTTGAACACCAACGAAGAAAGTTAAAAGGCAAGTAAAAGATTCTTATTCATAATTGCAAACAGTTATGCTCAATTTTTTTTTTAAAAAAAGTCTTTTTCTCCACTCCAAAAAAATATTTTTTAACCAATTCATCTTTGAAACACTTGGTACTCAGTAAAAACCCTCTCTGTCTGGCATAAGATATTTTTCTTACTTGCATTTTGAGCCGTTGTAAAAAACCTATTCAAATGATTGTGATTTTAATGGTGCTTATAGATGCTGGCTAAGTACTGTAGAAAAAAATGCTGAAATGCACTTCAGGATTTTCAGAACAGATTGCTCGTTTTATAGCTACAAAGAAATGGCTAAGGAAAGAGAAAATAATTTTCTGTTGACATATACAATAAAATTAATTATTTTCTTAGCAACACTAATCATGGTGACAGCAACATGGTGGGACATATCTTAATGACTGCATTTAAAGGAAAGAATTTACAGCCACATCTATTATAAAACATACTATTAACTAAGGGAGAAAACAAGTAAAATTATGTATCAGAAACAGAATAAAACTCTACCTTTACTAAAACTGTAGAAACCAAGGGTTCCTGATGAAGTGGTATTCTTCAAGTACCCACTCAAGAGATTACACCAAGGAAATCTCTCTTTCCAGAGAGAATCCCACTTTATACCCTAAAATTTAGATAATGCCCTTTCCTGCCTCTGGTTCTATATTTACAAGATGTCAGTTTCATTCCCACAAGCGGGATCCAACTACAAATAATAAAATGGCCATTCTCTTCCATTTTTATTTTATTTTAGAACCTAGCTGTCTCCTTCCTACTTTTATTTGCTAGAAGAGAGAAAAATAAAACAAAATATCCAGGATTATAGCTCCAAACATTCAAAGAAGTGGTGTGATGAGCCTTAAAGCAATAAATATTGGTTAAACAGGTTAAACAAATAAGGATAAATGTTGACCGAATTAAGACAAAGAACACTCAAACATCTATGTAGGGAAAAATATTGGTGTAATAGTCACAAGAATGAGAATACAAGTTTGTCTTTGAGAATGTCCCCTCAGCTCATTCCTAGGAATAAACTTGAAGCACAATTTGAAACCTAGGTTTCATGGTATTTTTATGTGACATTGACTTCTACTGAAGAGACCAGAAATCAATTTTACAAAGTTACATCCTTGTAGGGATTTTATAGGGATGACAAGAAACAACCTTTACCTTTCAGAGCCAACTAAGTTTCCCACAGTTTAGCAAATGATCTTCTTTTAAGGAACTGAAGAACGCTTTGCAGAGTAAAAACTTAAAAAGAAAAAAAAAAAAAACAAAACTTGTGTAAAAGCTTCTATCTGTTCCCCCAACCCCTACAATGATGAGAATGTGTATTATTCACCCTTGGAATTCTAACTGTATTAACTATTACATTCCTCTTATTCTAGCAAATGATTTGCTCACTTAGTAAAGCCAAGAGGTGGTAGAATGAATTTATTCTCTATTTTATCTGTCAGGAGTTTAAAAAAAAAAGTCCCTGGCTTCTCAGAGAAACAAGCTAAATTTAAGGGATATCTAGAGGAATTCATAAACTCACAAATCCCTCGGGTCATAGTTGGCAATAGTGAGGTTAGAAAAGGTTTTACAGGCAGTAACATCTATTCCCAAGACTGGGAATAAAATACAATTAAGCAGTTGGTATTTATACCATACATGAAAAGGAAAGTAATTTTTTCTTCCCTTTCTCTAAACGGCACCTTTATGAAAATCCATTAAATAAATGAACCCAAGTTCTGAGTCCTACAAGAAAAGAAGACAGGAGCAGTGTGGTTTACTGTCCAGGTCTGGTGGCCACCAGGCAAGATGTCAGAGGTAGGGCTAGGATGCAGCAGCCACAGAGAGGAGATGGCAGCAACGTGGGGAACAGTCACTAGAGGGACCTGACTAATCGCTCCAGTGGTGTCACTCTAAACGGGAGCCATCTATAAATATTAGGTGTCACCACCTCTGTGCATCCTCCTGGTCCCTGACACCAGAACCAGGACGGAGGACATGAAGGAGAATATCAAAGTCAACGGATGAACTTTCTATAACAGGGCATGGAATATGTCAGAAATGCAAGTGTGCGTCTCTAACACACTACTGAACAGAAGAGGAATGTGACCCAAAGAAATGCTGACCAAAATTTAATAGAATTTGTCTCAATCTGACATGCCCATCTGCCCAAAAAAAGCACCTGCCAGTTTCTTCCATTGCTGCATTACATTCTCCCTGGAAACGGGGTTTTGGAATCTCCTTGGAATGATTCCCCCCTCATTGGGAACCCTGTATTCAGCCTGTCCCCCACCTGCTGAAAACACTGCATGCCAGACTACAGCCAACACCTACGTGACCCAGGGAGCCACCAACCTCACGTCTGCCTATCAAGGACGCACTGGACACAGCGGAAAGCTAGACACAGTAACATTTCTGTTATCAGGCATTCTACTGACAAAAAGTATAAGAAATATCTCTAACTATTTAATAATTGCTGTTTATAACTTATTTGAGGCACTGCCAAGCAAACAAAAAACCTTCTAAATCATCAAAAATCAACAAACAAAATTAGACTCAGTAAGGTTTTAGCAGTAAATTATTGTCTCCATAGCTTATACTCTCACGTGGCCCACCCTGTGACCACCGCCTCTCTCCACACCTCCGTCCTATACCTACTGCCTGGCCTCGCTGGCGGGCGGGCAAGAGATTCACTCCCCATCATACAAGGCCTGACACCCGCAGCTGCCTTTCTCGATGCTGCACTAACTAGTCCGCCATGGCCCATGTGTGTGGACAGCCATGTGGATAGCCAGGTGTGTCCTCCTAACCAACCCACACCTAAGAAGGAAGCCCTGGGGCCAGCCATGACATCCATTCTCCAGTCCTGGGCAGCCGGCCCAGTCACATAGCCATGCCACCTGGGGCCATTACGGATGACTTGCAGCCACTCCTACCTGGGGCACCAGTGCTGTTACAACCCTGCCACTCCGAGTGCAGTCATGGACCAGCAGCAGCAGCAGCACTTGGGAGCCTGCTAGAAATGCAGAATCCTGGACGTCACCCTAAACCCCCTAAATCAGAATCTTCCTTTCAGCAAGATCTGCAGGTGGTTCATATTCTCAGTCAGGCCGGAGAAGCACTGTGCTAGAAAACACTTCCACTCATCTCCAGCCTCACCCCAGCTGGTATCTGTCTAATGCTAGGAACACCACTCACTGTACTTAAATATATTAATTAATCTAATCTTCGCAGTAGGCCTATGAGCTGAGAATCATTTTATTGCCCCATTTTTCAGTTTTACATGGGTAAAGTTAAGCAAGAGGCCCAGGCTCCTACAGCTGGGAGGTGACAATGCTAGGATCAGACCCCCAGCTCTCTGTTCCCAGCCTCTGCTACTGCTGCACACAGCGGTGCCCTAATCTCACTCAGCCCCAGCCTCTTACAAACTTCATCTGCTACCTTCAGAGCACCAAGTCCACTCAACTTATACCCACAGCCCCTCTCTTCCTAACCAACTTCACACTCTCACCCTTCTTAGCCTCTTTTCTTTCTGTGTGCAAGGAAAATGGATTCCTTCTCCTTTCCAAGACCGGGGCCTCCTGCATGCTCCTTGTGTAGCTACTCGCTGATTCCTTCCTTCAAGACACTTAACAGCCAGCCAGGCCCAGGCTCCTCTACACTCAGCCATGAACATATCCAGGTCTCTTCTATACTTCTACCAAAAGGGGGTGGGTGGGGAGGAACCGCTTTGATTTTGCTTCTTCCTTGAGAATCACACTCCTCCACTCTTCCCTTTGACCATCGACATTCTTCTAAAGATAGTCTCTGACTGCTGCCCCCACTTCCTATCCCATCCTCCTTCTTTAATACTATACAAAATGATATCCTCCCCTTTACGCCACCAAAACCACTCTCTCCCTTCAAGATGTAATGACTTCCTAACAGTGTAATTCGGTCTCTTCTCTGTGGCCACAACACCATCTTATAAACACAGAGAACCCCATTCTTTTACTTCAGACTTTCTCACTACATTTCTCCTCCTACTTCTCTCATCATCCTCTGTTCCAACTGTCCTTTGTCCTCTGTCTTCACCACAAACATGGCTGCTCCTAGCCCGGTACACACTCTCGGCTCACCAGTCATTGTCGCCCTGAGCGAACACACCTTCTCCATGGCCTCCGGCTGAGGGCCTTGGAAGTTTCCCCTTCGTCTTGTTTTCCAAGTGTTCTGCTGAATATGAACGTCATATCAATTTCTCAGAATTGAGTTCACCACCTCCAACCGATATGTTAATCCTCCACCTCCAGCCTCATTCTGACACTTCTCCAGTTAATCCCTTATTCTTAGTTTACATCTTTGAGCTCCATCGCAGCCCCCACCCCCATCATGCTGGCCAAAGGGCACAGTCATATAGAGCTCTTAACATAATATAAACATGTAAAATATGACAGGCACTATTATTATGAATACATTTAACCTTTTTCACAACCCAAATCTATCAAGCATTACATTCTGTAAATTTCACCTCCTCTGCTGCCACTGTGCTGGTCAGGTCCCCTTCAATGTTGATCTCTTGCCTCTCCTATTAAAACAAACTACTAATCAGTCTCCAGACCTCTAACCTCTTGCTATTTTACCCTTCATATTGGCCCCTAGGGGCACATAAGCACTTTCTCGAGAATAGCTGCAAGAGTTCACTGTTGCCTACAGGATGAATTCAGATTCCTTAATATTCAAGTCTCTCCATTCCCTAACCCCTAAATTACCTTTCAAGACTTATTTTCCACCACATTCCTTTAGGACACCCTACAATCCAGTCATGTACAAATTGCATACTTTCATGAGTCTACCATTTTACATATTCATTACATAAATATCTTGGCCTCATCTGCTCTTCCACATTCTCTAATTATCTATTTTTTCCTAATCCAAGAAGCTTCTGTTGATCCTCCCAATTGGAATCCTACCTGTACCTGTATATCATTCTACGTTGTATTACATTTGACAGAAGACATATTAAACTATATACTCCTATCAGGGCAGGGAGCTTGCTTTAGCCATTCTTTTTAAAAAATCACTTATTTGTTCTTTTAGTCAACAAAGTTTTATTGACTACCTACCTTTGTAACAAGTTCTAGACCACAGATAAATAAAATAAAAGCCTACACCTTGGAGTAGTTCATAGTCCAGAGAGGTAGACAGTCGTGTAAACTAATAATTTCAATAAAACATGAATGGTGCAACAAAGATACAAATTCCGTCAGACCACAGGAGAGCAGATGACTATCTGTCAAGGCAAAGTACAGGAAGGTGGCTGCTGAGGGGTAAGAGCTCAGTGTGCAGAGAAAGGAGCTATCCCACCCAGAGAGAAGGTAAGAACTTAATGAGTTCTACCGACTCACGTAACGTGGCTGGGTCACCAAGTACTGGGGTCTAGAGGTTGGTTTTTTAAAAAATGGCTAAGAATAAGGCTGGAAAAGCTGTGTGAAGAACCTTGTACGATCTGAATGTCAAATCCAAAGGCCTCCAGGAGCCAAGGAGGAAATGCAAAGGGAAAAGCTGGCCAAGCAGGGACTGAAGGGATCTGATGAAGACTCATCCACATGAGACAGCATCAAGCATTGACTGACAGCTGCCACAGGGAGGCAGCCCCAGTGTTGCCAGATCTTCTGATTTTTCTAGAGAAGTGGATAATTTAGATTTTTATGTGAATACTCTTGATTTTTTTTAATGTTAACAAGAATGACAAGTTTTTAAAAAATTCCTCTGCATAGCCTAAAACATAATGTGCTTGTGGGACAAATTTTACCAATTTGGCCTGTGAGTTCACACCTTCTGTTGTAAAAGCAATCAGAGGGTTCAGAATGCAGACAATGGGAGGAAGGCTTGCAGGTGGGCATGGGGAAAAGGGGAATGATCGAATCTGCATTTCTGAAAGCAAAGCAGAAGATGTGCTGAGACTTGAGGATGACCAAGGCCAGAAAGAAATCAGCAGTCACTAACTGGAACTAAACACCCCCAAACTGAGTGCCTTAAAGCAACAACCACCACAGAAACTCCATGGCAGTCAGACTTGCTTCCATGGTGGCTGACAGCAACCATGAGAGAGCCCAAGTCTGGACAAGCCTTTTCCAAATTCCTGACACACAAAAAGAGCACAAGATAACGAAATGACTATTGTTGTTTTTAAGAAGGCTGTCAGTGAAGGCTTAAAGGAAAGCGAGGAAAATATTACCGGAAGCTAGAGAAAAGGAGGACTGTGTTGTGCAGTGACACAGAGTTTGGCAACACTGACATCTATGGTAAAGTGGGAAATAGAAACATGCCTAATGAACTCAGTGATGGACCTAAACAGATTTCCAGGCAGAACACTTAAAATGACACCTGAGTTCTGCTCACTGCCTATGATAAAATGTGAGCAGAGAGAGATGAGCTAAAGAACAAACTGTTAAATATAAAGCCATTTCTCATGCCCATCTCTCTAAAAATCAAACAATTCTGAAACCAAGGAATGGTTTCAGAGCAAAAATTCAAATCCAGGCTGCAACCCTTTGTTAAGCCTTCAGAAAGATCTAAGGTGGTGCCTCGTAGACACTTTCAAACATACCTGAAGCCTTCTGAGGATCTTAAGAGCTTGCCTTGCAGAATCCCAGCATTAAATAGCAGGGACTGTGAGAATCACAGGGCATGGCCCCTCAGCAGCCTCACAGGTCTGTGGTCATGGGTCTTGCCTAATAGAGTGAACCCAGTAAGGTTCACAGAAAACTCAATAAGTTTTTAGATATTTGTACTACAAAATACTGCCAAGTTAGACTAAAAGAAAGAAAGAGAATACAAAATGAAATGAGGCCTCTGGATCCCAAACTTTTGCTGGCAGAAAGCAGTCTGCAAAGGCTACTCAGCTGCAAACACTGGCTCTTGCTTATGGAAAAGGAAGGGTGACTTAAAGAGCAGAACCGAGCAGCTGAACCAAGAACCATAGAAAACAGTGGAATGGGACAGAGCCCTGATTAAGGAGCTGACAACACACATCTGGCTAGATTCGAGAACTGCCATAGACCTATGTGCACCGTGTTTTCCCCCTTTTTGGCAGGCCTTTAAGATATGTGTCCTCCCATTGTATTTTGGGTGGGTGTCCAACAGGTATTTGTCTCTTTAGTTCACAGGTCTTCAGATTGATAACTCAAGGAACTACACCCATGAAACTGGTCCTCAGGAGCCTCATCTGTACCCAGACATCATCTGTCCTTGACTCTGAGTCTAAGCCTGATGCCATAATGGGATGAAACTTTTGGAGAGTCATGGCAGCTCAAGTGTGTATTTTGCACATGGGGGAGATGTGAATTGTCCATGGCCAGAGGTAGAAAGAGGGCAAATTGTTTTTTCCAAAGATGCCCATAATAATATCTCCTGCCCCACATGTTTTTCTAGAATCTTGCCATCCACTATCAAGAGATGGAGTCTAGTGCCCTCTCCTTGAATGTGGGTGGCTTTGTGCCTTACCTATAACCAACAGAAATGAGGCAGAAATGAGGCAACGCGGCTTCCAAGGCAAGGTCAAAAAAGATGATGTGACTTCCACCTTGCTCACTACTTGAAGTCTCCTAGTTGAAGTCTTCAGGCATCATGTAAGCATCCCAACTGCCCCAGGGCCTTCCTGCTGTCAGGCAGCCCAGACAGGCCCCCATGAAGACACTGCCTGACCATCTGACTGCAGTGGCATGGTACCAGAAACCAACTGGCCAAGGTTTTCCTAAATCCCCGATTCACAGAAACTGGGAGAACAAAACGACTGTTGCTGTCTTACACCACTAAGTTTAGGGTGATTTGTCACACAAAAACAGATAATCAGGATAAGGACTGTGATAAGATGATTTACTGAATTTAACTTTCATTTTTGTATACTTTGTAATTAGTAGGTCTTTGAAATTAGTAGGTCTATTGGATACCCCTTGCCATACCAGAGAACAGTCTCTACCATATTTTGCTTCTTGGTCAGTGCTTTCCACTGTCCAGCAGCCTCTGAACACTCAGATTTTAATTTTCATTACAAATTATTTCCATCTACCATGTTATTATACATTAAAATACCAAAAAGAAGAAAACCCACTTCTATTAATCATAGATAATTGGCTACAGCAAAATCTTGCTCCTTTTAGCTAGTGATTCCCATTAACAGTTTTTCTGACCTCTTGGAATTCAAAGCTTATCCAGTTTTGCTAAAATTTGGCATTCCTTTTTTCCAGAATGTAAAAAGACAGAATAAAGGAATGAGGACACGAAAATGTTCAATAGGCAATTAGAAAAAATTCTAGAGAAACAAAGACTTTTACAATTTAATAATACTAATTTGAAACACTGGGCTAGCTCAGGGAAGGACATACTTAGAGCAACTTCCTTATGATGCCTGAACACTTTCTAATGTGAAATGAATCAAATTTCATATATGTTGCTCTTCAGATAATGATAATGGGATTTTGTAACTTTGGAAATCCAACATGAAAGGGCAAAGTCTTGAAAGAGAATGTTCTGGAAGTTGGAAGAGAACTATTCTGAGGAAGCAGCACAAAACTCAGAGAAGCAATTAGATTTATTATTCTCTTTTAGTCCTATCAGACCTCCAATATGGCATTTCCCCAAGTTAAGGCAACAAGAACAATGACAACAGCTAAGAGCCACAAAAGCAGCATCCAATTTTGCGACTATTGTCTTTGAGAACTAAAGCTCCTGCTGGAAAGGGTGCCAAGCTGACTTTAAGCTAATAAAGAAAACAATAAGAACGTTCTGTCCTGGTAAGACAAATAACAGATGAGAAAACACACTTTATTTAAACATCAAAGGAAAAAAGAGATAGTAGATGTTTGGCACTGGAGCACAGTAGAATCTGCTCTGGATACAGCAATAAGTTGAGTTAACTTAATTGCAGGAGAGGTGGGGAACGAGAGAGAAAAGCATGCAACCAACCGAGTACAGCTCTAGGCAGGCAGCATCAGACTGCTAGAACCAGAATAATTCTAACAAGCAACACAGAAACACACTGCAGTGGTTAGTTTTAGTGGTCAACCTAGTCACTTTTACTTGTCAACAGTGCAGTTATTCACTCAAACACTAAGCTAGGCATAGTGTGAAGGCATTTGGTAGATGTGATTAAAACCCATAATTGACTTTAAGCAAGGGAAATTATCCTTGCTAATCTGAGTGGGCCTTATTCAATCAGTTGAAAAGCTGTAAGAGCTGTACTGAGGCATCTCTGAAGAAGAAATTCCACCTGAGGTCAACAGCTTCAGCCATGCCCTTCCTGACAGACTGCCCTGAGGGTTTCAGGCTTGCCTAGGTAGCCCCCATAATCGAGTAAGCCAGCTCCTTGCAATCTCTCTCTTTATGTCTCCTACTGGTTCTGTTTCTCCTGTTGAAGCCTGACCGACGCATACACTGAAATCCAGCAGCCTCACTATTGGTATTTATGAGCAAAAGGCAAGTGAGCTAGCAGAGGAACAGTACCAGTACTAGCATCCACTGGCTTTTGTTAATGGAACATATTAATGTCTCCGAGTGGAATTTTAAGAGGAATTAAACGGAAAGGACAATAAAATGAAAACTAAGATGATATGAATTACCGTAACTTAACGAAGACTGAATTCTTACCACGCAGAGACTCCTAACATGAAGATCAGGGGTTAGTTACTGGTTCAACATCATTTATGTTGGGTCTGGGTAATATAATCAACACCAGCACCTTTGGAAAAGATTCTCTCAAGAACTAAATCTGCTTAGGGATTAATGACCCAGGGAATAAAACCTGGAGAGACACTCGAATGCACTGATTTTTGTGGAACGGAAACTGCACCTAGAGTCCACAACTAACACACAGAATGTAACACCACAAACTTTTGTAATCTTATAATTCCACTAAGATATCTGATTTTTTAAATATACACATTTACATAAACATCTCAGAATAACTTTTAGCTATCAGTATCAAGGAGTTCCTTCACAAAAATTGTTACTTAATTGCCCCAAAGATACACTTTATGTGTTACTCAGTTTACAGTTCCTGGATAAATGGGCAGCAATAGGTTTTCTGAAAAAGTAGGTCAACACATACCAAATTTCCAGTGTGCTCTCCGTTATCAAGAACCAAGTCAAGTCTTACCACCTGTATATACAGAGAGACGTGATACACCTCTTCCATGTGAAAAAGAAAGCGTAGACGGCAATTGCTATCCTGTCTCCCACCAGCAGAGTTTTATCGTTTAACAGGGTGTGAAGCTCAAATAGCATGTTTTTATTCTTTCTGGTTGTAAAAATTAATACAAATCCATATTGGGGAATAGTATACAGCCAATAACAAATATCAAAGTATCAAAATATAGCAAGTAGAAAAAGCTAATAGAGAACAGTGTCCATCACTGTGTAAAGAAAACAAGCGGAGGTACACTTACACTTGTCTAGATGTGTTTGCATACGCACAGAGCATTTCTGGAAGCATTTACAGGACGTGGTGATGGCTACTGGGTTGAAGGGGGACTTCTTTTTCACTATGTTGTGCACTTCAAGGAGCCGCCGTAAATAACACTCTCTTCCACTTCCTTGTTCTGAACCAATTTAGAAATAACACCAAAAAGCATAGAAGGGACAAAATATCGCCCTTATTACTTATAAAGGTGATATGTGAGATTGTGGCTTAAACGTTAAAAGTTCCTTCCTTGAGGAACTGATCCCTGGATTGAGACGAGACTTGCCCACCGGTCCCCAGCAGTGTCAATCAGTACGTTCCTTCCTCACAGAAGCAGGGCCACGGTGGCCCAGAGCACCTCTCCTGATGAGCAGGCCAGCTCACGGAGGAAAGGAAGGGGAAGGGGTTGGGCCACATTTTCATGCCCAATTTCTTCCTCCAAATTCACCAATCAGATAAGTCACTATGAACACTGTTCTGATGAAGGGCACCCTCAAAGCGCTGACTTAAGCATTATAAAACATAACCATGTAACAAAAACATTTGTACCCCCTTAATATTTTGAAATTAAAAAAAATTTTCTAGCATATAAGAAAATGTGGAGCTGGGGAAGCATGTGCCCTAAAGGTAAGATGAAGTTAAATTGAATCTGAGTCCTCACATTTAATTATTTTGCATTTAGTAGGAACCAAATATATATATATGTTTGTTGAATGACTGAATAACAATTTCTACTGCCTAAAGAAGGCCCTGCCAGAGCAAACTTTGTACCACGAGGGAACTTCTCCCCATCTTTCCCCCACATCTTTCCACTCAGAAAGGGATGTCAGGGGGCTAGTAACACAGTATCACAGAATTGCTGAGGGGGTATGAAGAAAAAGACAAGTTAGGAAGATCTCATTAGTTCCTGAAACCCTTTGAGCTCCTCACATCCATAATCCCCAGAACCAACGTAACTGAAATTTGCTGCAGTGAACAGAAAACCCTGCTCTGGGAGAGACTGTTCACCAATGTGAACCAGCAACCAGAAAAGACACTACCAGTGCATAATGGGTACTGTAGAAATATTAGTTAAACAAATCAATGAATAAATAATCCCAGATTAAAACATAAAACACAGGAACTTCTGGGCCAAGAGTCTATCGTGTCCTGCGAAAACAACCATCTTTTGCCATCATGGACCTTGTCACTGTGGTGACACAGTTAACAGAGATGAGTATTAAGAAGGCTGAAGAGCTTAATTTATTCTATCTGCTTAAGCAAAGCAGCAGCTGGTATCAAGAAAACTCTGGGTCTTCCTCTAAGCATCTGAAGATCCTGAGAGGAAAGGCATAGTTCTAAATGCCAAATAACAACAGAGCTGATGATCAAAATGGATGGGCCCATCTGCCTCTGAGATGACATATTAACATTCTATCGTGCTGGGAATAATTCAAAGAAGCAAACAAGTCCACGTTGGTTCACTGAAATCATTTTCCCTTTGTAATCAACTCGTTTCACTCTCCTGCTGTCTGCAAAGGGCAGAAATTGAGATGTGAGGTTAGTTAGAAACACAAACACACACACACGTGCACACACACAGAGCACTCACAGTTTGGTTTGAAACACTGAAGTGCCTGATTCCAGCACAAGTTTGAACTAATCAGAAAGAAAAAAGGCCAAGCGTGGTAGCTCACGTCTGTAATCCTAGCACTTTGGGAGGTGGACGCGGGAGGATCGCTTGAGGTCAGGAGTTCGCGACCAGCCTCAGCAAGAGCAAGACCCCGTCTCTACTAAAAATAGAAAGAAATTAGCCAGGCGTGATGGTGTGTACCTGTAGTCCCAGGTACTTGGGAGGCTGAGGCAGGAGGATCACCTGAGCCAGGAATTTGAGGTTGCTGTGAGCTAGGTTGACGCCACAGCACTCTAGCCCAGGCAACAGAGCAAGACTGTCTCAAGAAAGGAAAAGGAAAAGGAAAGAGAATAGGAAGAAGAGAAGGGGAGGGGAGGGGGGGAGGGGAGGGGAGGGAAGGGAAGGGAAGGGGAGAAAAGAAAAGCCAAGCCAGTGTCTGCATCACAAAGTCTATATGCAGGAACATGCCTCACATTTAAACTTTTTCTCTCCAATTCCACCTCTCTTCACAGATCACTCCACACAAGTTACCCTCCCATGTCTCTCTCATTCAAAAGTCACAAACATGTAAGGAGACAAGGACCCTGCATTCCCATTTCCACTGGAAGCCAAAGCCTACGGGGAGGATGAGATAGAACCTGCCCTGAAAGCTGCCGAAGTCCTGGATGGTACAGCGTTACCATCACGCGCACACACAGTTTAGCTGTGGTCTCATATTCCTTGGTTCTTGGGTCAGGAAAGGCAGAAAGATTATCACTCTCCATGCAGAAAGAGTGACAGGTGTGCCACAGAAGTGTTAAAAATGAGAGACAAACCCTCCTCTTCTTGGCTACTACATTCTACTACGTTCACTTTTGTTAAACCTTTTTTTTAATGGAAATGTTCATAAATGCATGCAAGGTAAAAACAGGATAATGAACCTCATTTATCCACCTTCAACAATTATCAACATTCTGCCAACCAGATTTCATCTACACACCCCAACGAATTTTGCTTTGGTATTCTGTAAAGCAAATTCCAAACATCGTAGCATTTTACCTGTAAATACTTCAGTGTGCATCTCTAATAGATGAGGACATTTTAAAACATCATCACAGCATCATTTTCACAAACAACAAAATCACCAATAATTCCTTAGTAGAATTTAGTATCAGTCTATGTTTGATTTTGTCCCACAGTCTCAAAAACGTCTTTTTTAGTTTATTTATTCAAAACAGGATCCATCCTTCACCATTATATAGTGGCCTTCTTTGTCTTTCATTACTTTTGTTGATTTAAAAACTAAGTTATCCGAGATCAAAACTGCTACACCAGCCTTCTTTTGGCTTCCATTTGCTTGAAATATTGATTTCCACCCCTTTGAGTCTAAATGCATCCTTGCAAGTTAAATGCGTTTCCTGAAGACAGCAGATACCTGGCTTGTATTTTTTTATCCATTCGGCCAGCCTATGTCTCTTGAGACGTGAGTTCAAGCAGTATATGTATATCGTGGAGTACTATTCAGCTTTAAGAAATAATGGCGATATAGCACCTCTTGTTTACTCTTGGATACAGCTGGAACGCATTCTACTAAGTGAAGTATCCCAAGAATGGAAAAACAAGCACCACATGTATGCACCATCAAATTGGTATTAACTGATCAACACATAAGTGCACATATATGAATGACATCTATCAAATGTTGGGCAGGGGGGAGGGGGAAGAGGGAGGGGGAGGAGGGGACAGGTATATGCATACACAAAGAGTGCAATGCGCACCATCTGAGAGATGGACACGCTTGAAACTGGGACTTGGGGGGACGGGGGGCAAGGGCAACATATATAACCTAAACATCTGTATCCCCATAATATGCTGAAATAAAAAAAAAAAACAAGATTTCAACAAAGTTCACATGTCATCTGCACATAAATCTATGCCAGTTCTTATTAGGGTCTCTCTTCAGAAGCTAAACATCACATCCACTAAGGAAGCTCAGATTTAGATGCTGTTTTTTCAGTCAAAAGGACAGAGTAAGAACTTCATTGTTTTCCTACTGCTAACAGAAAACAACACCTCTACAGGGACAAGACGCCTGTCCTTTACATCCCCAGAAAAGTTCTCAGTAATAAATAAAAGCTGTGATGGAGGCTCCAATGCAAAAATACTCCAGACAGGAGTTTTATTTCTGGGGCAACGTCGCAACTGTGCTTCAAGTCAATACCGAAAAGGGCCATAAATTCTATATTTGTTAATTCATTTCCTACTAAAAAGAGAAGTGCCAGAAGAGCAAAATAAATAACACAGATTTACCTGGAAAAAGTTAGGAAAAACTACATATTCTAATTCATATATTTTCCTGACAAGGACAATATCTAATCAGCCATTGATTTTTTTAAAAGCAAACAAGAAATAACATAGTTGTGTATTCCCATAAGGTTAATAAAAAATAAAATGTAGCAAAAAAAAAATTTCAGAGCTTCAGAATCCATGGTAAAGAACGAGGGAGACCGAGTACTGACATATAGATGAGTTTCACAAGTAATCCAAGTCTCGCTGTTGGATCTAATCCTCTCATCACATCTGCTCATCAGTAGTAAAACTAAGTATATTTGGGAACCATCTTTTTTTTTCTTTTTGTGCGTAATCCGAGTAAGAGTCCAATGACCCCACTGTAGACAGCTAAGAGAGGAAAGGCAAGACGACTCTCAGAAAATTCAGAAAATGCGTAATCAGTTCTTGGGCCGAGAGGCTGTATGTGGGCTACACACTCCCAGGGTGTCATTTGCACACAGTATTCTCAGCTATCACTCCTGCGCTGTGGACATCCATGTTTCTCTCTCCAGGCCACACCCTCGTGTGATTTGCACACGTGTATTATTTGTCTACTATGCATCTCCCTTTGGATGCCCCACAAATACCTCAAGCTCAGCACATTCAGCACATTGAGCATCTTCCCCAGGAAAGGTTTCCTCCTACAGTCCAAACGGTCTCTAAGTCAGAAAGCAGGAAGTCAATCTCAGCATTTCCATAAATCTCTCCCATGCTCTCGACCTCCCATCCCCATGAAAACCTTTCAAAACCTGTCATGTCAACTCCGCCTCCTAAATCTCTCTTCTACCTACGCTCTGCCTGCTCTGCCTACTCTGCCTACCTCCCCACCTCTCTTCACCTGCGCAACCATCAGGCTACCAACTCCCCGTCTACCTGCACACTGGTCTGCCAACCTGGCCCCCCTTCCAGTCTTGCTCCTCTGAACCACAAACACATTGCTGCCAGGGAGCTCTTTTCTAAAGGCAAACTGGATCACTGCATGTCTCTGTTTAAATTCTTATCACAGTTCCCCAGAGATTTCAGGAAAAACTAAACAAAACACCCTAAAATCCTCAAGACACATAAGACACTTTGTTCTGACTCCTGCCCACTTTTGCGTATCTTCCCTCTCCTTCAATCACACAAACAATTACTCTTCCAATACTTTTCCAAGTATTCACTCATGCTTGCCCCTGAGATGAGCTTCCTTGTCTTCTGGCGAAGACAGACTGCCACATATCCTATACAGGACATGTACAGCAGTACCAAATCCCCAGTGGGGTCCTCCCCTACACCCGCCAGCACACTGAGCACCACTCCATCGCAGCATTTATTCTGGCGCTCTGCTGCTATTTCCTAACCCATCTGTGGAGCCACCACCCTTTCAGTCAGCAAGGCTCAAATCCATACCATCAACTTTCGTTCTTTTGGGTCACTTAGCGAATAAGACTGAGCCTTATCTCTATAGCCCTAGCACAGGGCACTTGATATATGAAAAATAAATGTGCGCCAAATGAATAATTGTGAACCACTTCCCTCTATCGTCCTCCATGACTCATACCCTACTCTCTCATCTTCGGTATCTTTCTCCTCCTCCACACTGAACATCTAAATATACACAAGTCTCTACGGACCTCAAAAACCTCCTCACATCCCAACCTACGCATGTCTCTTCCTGCCCTTTACCACCAAACTTTGAAAAATTACCACTTACACTTCCTTATCATCTCTTCACTCATTCACTCTGGCTGTCCAGTTTCTTCTCTTAACATGAAAGGTGAGCTAAATCCGATGTCCTTCTGTAAGTCCTCATTTTCCTTAACCTCTTTGTAGCACTCAGAACCACTGACCACCTCCACCTTCTTGGTTCCTGTGACGGCACTTTCTCTTCTGCCTCCCACAGCTCACTGCACCCTCCCCTTGTCCCATAACTGTCCCCCAGGACCCCCCTGTTCACTCTGTAACATCCTCCATGGCGATCTCCTCTTAACACATGGTTTCCACAATCACCTCCACAGAGGAAACTCCTAAACACCGCTCTCTCCAATCGTAGTCCCTCTGGACCTACCCATTTCTGCCTGCCTGCTGGACACCTTCAAATGCAAGTCCCAACGGAACGTCAAGCTCAAATGCACCCTAAAGAACTTCTGATCTTCCCTCCTGAACAGCCCCCCTGTGGTTCCCGCCAGTGTAAGGAAAGGTGCTACCGTCCTCCGGTCCGCACAGCCTCAAACCATTTCTGTCCTCTTCCCCCTCCAGTGTTTGCCTCCCACATCCAATCACTTAAAAGGCTCTTTCAATTCCTGCACTTCAATGACTCTAGTTCCCTGGTCCTACTCCTCTGCCACACAGTTCTAGTTCAGACCCCCACCACTTCATGCCCAGCTGTCTTTAACAGTTCTGCCAGCCCGTACCTCCTTCAGACCGACCCCCACTGCCCACTCCTTCTAATCCACTTTCCAGAGTTGCTCCCTTGCTTACGGGGCACCTGCCACCCGCTCCCTACAGCTCCCAGCACATCCCGAGCCCACGGCTCCAACTTAGGCTGTTTCCATTCTGGACCCAACCCATCTGTACAACCTCACTTCCTGCTGCTTCCCTGCATGCAGCCTTTATTCTAGCCCAAGGGTTCTCAAATATGCCTGATCATAAAATTCACCTAGATCATTTGTTAAAATGCAGATTCTGAGTTTTAACCAAGACTCGCTAAGGCAAAATGTCTAAGGTCTCTTTGGGGCAAGGTGAATGCCAAAAAGGAAGGACCTTTGGGGAGAAAGAAGGTAGGGAAAACTAAAGAAACAATCTTCAATTAGCTGATTCAATTACCTACAATTAACTTGTCTCCCACAGTACTGATAGCTGCTCTTCAAATCAAATTTTGGCACTGGAGGAGGGAAAAAAAGGAGGCGAAAAAAATGATAGTGGGTCCCCACTATCGTCAAAAACCTGTGCTGATGGCGGGGAGGGGACGGGTGTATGCATACACAAAGAGTGCGACGCACACCATCCAGGGGATGGACACGCTTGAAGCTCAGACTTGGGTGGGGGAGGGGGGCAAGGGCAACATATGTAACCTAAACATCTGTACCCCCATAATATGCTGAAATATAATAATAAAAAAAAAAAGACCTGCGCTGAGTCTGCCAGCCACTCATGTTATCTTACTATTCCTTTAATCACCAAACCTCCTCGGAAATCACCTATGACCTTTCTACATACATAAATGTCTACCAAGATGAAGAATATGCTTTTCTTTTCCTTGTTAAAAGACAATCCCCTAATTATGTTGACAACGAAATAAGAAAATCAATTTAGAATCCGGGACTAATGATCCTAAATCGATAGATGCTATTTTCCCAAGAAAAATAACTGAAGCAGAAACCTTAATACTTACATGTCCATTGCATTTTTTCAGCATTAATTACAATATCTATCCAACTGCTAATTAATTACAATATCTATCCAACTGCTAAACCTAGGTTATAGTGTTCAGGTTCATGTAGTTTTATATTTTCATACCACACACACACAAATACATATTTTTAATCTAACTGCTTTACATGTTTTAAATTGATTTTTTTGAATTCAAAATAGATGCACATTATTATAGAAAATTCAGGAAATAAAAGAATAAGAACGAAATTAGAATCCTTCCACTGGGTGACAGTACAGCACAGCGTTTACCAACAAAAAGCTTTTTGCATCAGATTCTGACACTATCTTCCAACTTGGCCGCTTGCTAGTCACCATTATTTAACCACTACGTCTCAGTTTCTTCACCTGTAAAACCAAGTGCTAATATCTATTATCAGGTTATTATGCAGATAAATGAGATGATGTGTGTAAAACTTAGTATGTGCTCAAAAAATGCTGGTTTATACTGAATTCTACTCTGGAAAAAAAATAAAAACTGGGTGTGTCCTCAGCTTCAAGAACTCCCAGGGAATGAATCTGTCCTACACAACCAAACATATGGAGTTTTAAAACCTGGTATAGACTTATCTATTTTCTTAGAAATATGCAGCTTAATATAACTATTTTAGGATATTTGAGATGATCATCATGAACACTGATAATAAACGATTGGATGAGGATGACATCGGGCCACAGCCTTTCTCTTAGCTCTCCATACAGGAAGAAGGAAGAACTCCGTAACAAAAACATACAAAACAAACCCATAATAGGAAACCCCAATTTCACTTTACAGCAACAATACAATTTCAAAAGTTATGTCAGATTTGCTACTGAGAAAACTCAAGGGATAGAGGCTTCATTACTTTTGAAATAGAGACTCATTTGTCTAGCCTATTTCAAGTGGAGAAGTTTGAAAGCAAAAGGGCCAAAGACAGGCCACGTGAGAAAAAAGGAAAAAGCAAAATGCCTGGGTAATTCTTAGAAGAGCAAATCAGTCTCTGAAAAGTCAATAGCAGGTGGGTCCACGAATCAATTTTCCAATTTATCATGGCTAATTAAAAATTTTGCTGACGAGTTAAAGGCTTATATTACATCCAAACTGGAAAACTTGAAAATCATTACAGTGGAAACGCTCAAGACCAAAGCTGAAGTCTAAAGTACCACCTTAGAAGCAAAGGGCACACCACGCCAGCCTTGGTAGCTGTTCTCCTGCAGGGGGAGAGCATGCTGAGACTTCACGAGAGCTGGGTTCTAGCTCAGCCAAAGGCAGCCACATGACCTGAGCCTCCTTTTTTTCATTTGTTTAAAAGATAAAAAGCTTACATTTATTCAGTGCTTACTTACTATACCGCTTACTGCACTATACGAAGAACTTTTCCCTGCGCTATCTTTTTTTATACATATAGCTTTATTGAGATATAATCCACCTACTATACAATTCAACTATTTAAAAATGTACAAGTCAACAATTTTTATCATATCACAGAACTGTGTGACCATCACAACTGATTTTGGAAAATTTTTGTCACCACTACCCCCCCTCCCCCGCCAAAACAAAAAACTCATGCCCATTAGCAGTTACTCCCCCAGTCCCCTCCAGCTAGCAGCCCTAGGCAACCACTGATCTACTTTCTGTCTCTGCGGATTTGCCTGTTCAGGATTCATAAACAGAGTCACACACTGTGTGGTCCTTCCTTCCATTCCTTACGTTACTTCGTGGCAGTTGAGTTGTTTCCACTCTGGGCTATTATCAATAATACTGCTATGACTATTCATGTCTAAGTTTTTGTGTAGACATACCTTCTCATTTCTTTTCAGTATATACCTACAAGTGGAATTTCTGGGTCATATGCTAACCGTTGAGGAAATGGAAGACTGTTTCAAAGAGGCTGTGCCACTTCACAGCCCCAGCGGCAGTGTGTGAGGGCCGCGATCTCCCCACATCCTCACCAACACTGGTAATAGTCTGTCTTTTTGATTATGGCCATCCTGGTGGGTATGAAGTGGTATCTCATTGTGATCATGATTTGCATTTTCCTCCAGTGCATTACCTTATTTAATCCTAAGGACAACCTTATGAGGTAAAAACCAATCCTCAGTCCTATTTGGCATACAAGGAAACTGTGGATTGGAGAAGGTCAGCGGCTGATTCAAGGTCAAAGTCACACGTAGAGTCTGTGCCCTCCAGGACTCCTCTAACGCAGGACTGCGACGCCTCACACTGTCCTGGACAGGCTGTCCAGGCCAGCCCTCTAAGCTCCTCCTAGCTACGACATTCTGGGACCGTGAATTTATACTGCTTAAAAATCTCTTCTCTAGGGGAATTTTCTCTGTGGCCTTGATATTAGAAATATTTGTACTTCTGTGTAGTAGATTTGTGTTCTAATCATATTGACAATGAGGCTACATCTCCACCATGCAGGCTCAGAGCAAGTACATCGAACTTAATATTGTGGTTGAACTAGACAAAATCACCCACATTCGACAACTCTGGACCACTGATGATGGCAATTTCATGTTTCATGTGTATTTCATGCACTAACCTCACTCCTGGCTTTCTATTTACCTTCTTATCCTTATCTTCCTTCATCTCCTTTTTCTCATCTATCAAATGTATTTTATCCACCTTTTACACTGTTTGCATCTTTGCAAGCCATCTCAAATCTTTTCAGAAATAGGGTAGTAAAGCAATAAACACATCAAAATGTTTTCAAGTAGGTTTCAAAATAACCCACAGCTGTAGGCCCTGTCATTACACTGTGTATTTTCCTAAGCAAACTACTCTCCAAGAAACAGAAAACATTGCCCTTCTTTGTACCTCGGCAGTAGGGAAAATGCTTTTATAATATTCTAAATTAGACAAGTGTTCCAAAATAATTTCAGCAAAGAGAAAGAGAGAGAGTTAGTGCCCAGCAGGATAGAGGAAGAAAGCAAAGATTCTTTGTACACTCATGAAAACATATGAAAGTTATTTCTCTTAGACTATCTCTTTAAGATTTTTTTTCCCTTCTTTTTAATGTGTAAAATTTCTTAACACTTTTTTAATGGCTGAGTGGTGGTACTGAAGGCCATAAATAATGATATGAATTTGACAGCTTCCTCCTAGGAGAAAGTACTCAAAATTTCTGTAAACTTTCTTTTCTTTTCTAAGTACTTATTTAGATCCCACAATGTGTGTATCCATGTATTAACTAAGTTCTTTCCTTTGTAAGGTTTTACCTTACCTAAGGAGCAAGGCACTAGTATCAAAAGATGTATTCACCCAGATAGAAAATTATAAACCACAAATGTCAATCAGTTCAGCACTGGTTAAAAAGTTATGGTAGGTGCATAGAAACAACTACTATATGGTCACCAAGAATTACATAGAACCACACCAGTTGACAGGGGAAAAGGTCTAAGTCTTTTACTGAAGAAAAGCAAGGTAACCCACAGTGAGAACAGTATGAGGTCATGTGTAAAATGGTACACATTTGTGGATATATGTCCATATATTCATAAAAAAAAGAACTTAAAGGATACGTTAACAAGATGCTAAGAGTAGTTATCCCTGGATGGCAGTATTGTGGGGAGTTTTTATATCTCTGAGTACTTTTCTTTATCAATTGATTTCATAATAAGCATGTATGATTTTTTACCAAAACAATAAATCTTCCTCAAATGATTAAAAAAAAAAATCCCACCATGTGCAAAGCATTGTCCTAGTCATCAAGCAGGAACTCAAAATGAGAAAAAGACGCTGCAAAAGAAATAATTATTGCTAGTATATGATAGAGTGTCAAAGTGAGTACACTGCACACACAACAAAAATTCAGAAAAGGGGAACTGCGAAGCTGTGTGATAGAAATTACATGCGCATGTGTGTGTGCGTGTGTCTGTGTGTGTGTGTATGTGTGTGGGTGTTTAAGGATGGGTAGGATTTATGAAGGTGTAGAATGGAACAGAAGGCAGTAATATTTTCAGAAAATGGGTGCAGCAGTAAAAATCTACATCATATTTTCCAGGGCCACTAACTAGAGCTTCATTTCAGTTGAAGTTTAGCTTTCCAATTAGAGAGTTTTAAAAACCATGACATTGTGGAAGACAATTTGGCAACATATACCTAAATTATAAATATATACACCATTGACCCTGCATTTCCAGTTTATTTATCCTACATAAAAACTTAAATTACATGCAAAATGATACACATATGTGAGTAATTAATGAATCAATGTTTATAATTGCAAACATTCGGGAATATTTAGGGGTCCAGCAATGGAGAACTGATGAAATAAATTATAATATGTCCTACAACAGAATATTATGTAGTAATAAAAAGGAATGAGAAAATTGCGTACAGATGTAGAAATACAGTCAGTGGAAAAAAGCAAGGCAAAGACCTGCATGATATGTTACCTTCGGGGTTGAAATGAATAAACACTAAGACTGTGTATTC
>CAUYSK010089298.1:0-17235 GCA_963575035.1 Avahi laniger
TAGTCCCAGCTGCTCGGGAGGCTGAGGCAGGAGGATTGCTTGAGCCCAGGAGTCTGAGGTTGCTGTGAGCTAGGCTGACGCCACGGCACTCACTCTAGCCAGGGCAACAGAGTGAGACTCTGTCTCAAAAAAAAAAAAAAAAAAAAAAAAAAAGATTAATTTGGTTTGATGTGTTATAATATTGATTTTCAGAGCAAAGTAGAGCAACTTTCATCTTTTGTACTTCTTATTTTTTAATTGAAGTGCAATTAATATACACAGAAATATACAGCTTTTAAACATATGTTTTCATTGGAAAGTTTTATAAAGTTCGTTTATTCATGCACAAAAGTGCACAATTCTCAGTGAATTTTCACGTAGTGAACAAACCCATGTAACCTGCACTGAGATACAGAACCAGGAGAGTGCCTGCGTGCACAAGTCCCCACCAAAGGCTCTTAACAGTAGAGATTAGTTTTCCATGTATTTGTTTTTCATATGAGTAGAATCATGCTGTATACGCTCTTTTGTATCTGCCTTCTTTCACTCTGGATTAAGTGTATGAGATTCATTCACCCACTTAATGTCATTGAGTGTGGTTGTAGTTCACTTATTCTCAATTTTGTATAATATTATTAGGTATTAATGTACCATACATATCCATTCTGTGTTGATGGCCATTAGGGTTGCTGTATTTTTTTTCTTTCTAAATGGGTCTTGAGGTCTCTCTCTGGAAGATGATTACAAACTGAAGCTTTGCCCTGACAGGTTCCAGGGGATTTTTTTTGGTAGTTGTTTACAATGTGCCGTTCACAGGACACTTCTTTATCCTGGAAGAGAGAATAATGCCTACTTCTGACTCATGACCAATTGTCCATCTCACAGGAAGCTGTATACTGGCAGATGTCCTTGTATCTCTTATGCGACCTGTGTCCAATTTATTCCTTTCAGGATAGTCACTGTCTAGGAGTGCCTTAACTCAGAAAAAAGTTAGATCTGAGTGGTGTCAATGTAGTGAGTGTTTGGGTAAGACACAGAATAGGTAACAGAACAAAACATACGATATAATAGAAACAATTTATTACTCACATGTCCATGAGAGAAGTGGGGTATCAGCAACGGTCTTTGGGAAGGTTGTTGGGGCAATGTTCTTGAATAGTAGATGAAGAGCCAGAGAGGCAGACCTATGAGCTCAGCCCTTTTTTGGTGTCCAGGGTGTTATCCAAGCAGGTTTTCCAATGGTGAGCTCTTATTGGTGAGTTTAGAGTAACCCAGTGCGAGTTCTGTGGGATCGATGTTGTGACTGGGAGGTTGTCATTATGGCATGTCTGCACAGTCTGTGCAGAGTTTCGGGGTCAGTGGGGCAAGTCAATTAGGTTGTATCTAAATGTTCCGTAGAGAGATTGTCAGCAGGAGGCAATTGTGTAAGGGAATATCTGTATGGACCACATCTAGGATCTGGGAAGAGGCAGAGAACTGGAAACTTTTGAAATTAACACACTAAGCCCTGTTTTGTTTACGGGAAAGTTTAACCTATTTTCAAAATGAATGCTGAGGCAAGATAAGATTATAAGAATTCACTTCTAAGTGTTATTTCTGGTTTGGGGTTATTTATAGTGGTTACACCACTCTTATAAACATTCTTCTCCATGTACTGAGGTAACATGTTTGTGCAATTCTGTTGTAGGTA
The DNA here is from genome assembly GCA_963575035.1 of Avahi laniger. Taxonomy (NCBI): domain Eukaryota; kingdom Metazoa; phylum Chordata; class Mammalia; order Primates; family Indriidae; genus Avahi; species Avahi laniger. The sequence continues at coordinate 1,670 of CAUYSK010089298.1, forward strand.
TATCAAGGAGTGGAATTGCTGGGGTAATGGGTATGCATATATTCAGGTTTAAAAAATCTAGCAGGGTACTGTTTTGTTATATATCAGAAAATCACTGATTTCAAGTGTATAATTGAATAATTTTTATTAACTTTAATGAATGATACAGCCGTACTATAAGTCATTTACAGAATATTTCTATACCCCCAAAAGATCATTTAGATGCATTCACAGTTAATCCCTGTTTTTACCCCCAGCCCCAAGCCACCAATAGTCTACTTTTTGTCTATATAAATTTCCCTTTTCTGGACATTTCATTAAAATGAAGTCATATAATATGTGGTCTCTTGTGAATGACTTCTTTCACTTAATGTTAACAAAAATCATCTATGATGTACCCATATATCAATATTTCATTCCTTTTTATCGGTGAATAATATTCTATTGCATGGATGTCACACAGCTTGTCTTTCATGAGTTCATGAAGATTTGGATTCTTTCTAATATTGGTAAGTTTCAATAATGCCATTATGAATATTCGTGTTCAAGTCTTTGTGTGGACATATATTTTCATTTCCCCTGTGTAGGCACTTAGGAGTAAAGTTGCTAGGTTGTATAGTAAATTTATGTTTAACTTTATGAGTAACTGCAAAACTGTGTTCCAAAGTGGCTGTACTATTTTACATTCTCACCAATATCGCATGAGGTTTCCTGTTTCTCTACATTCTCACCAACATTTATTATTTTCTGTCTTATGTTTATTATATCTATTCAGGAGGACCTGAAATGATATTTCATTGTGGTTTTAATTTGCATTTCTCCAATGACTAATGGTGTTGAGCATTCTTTCGTGTACTTATTAGCCATTTGTATGTCTTCTTTGGTGAAATATCTATTCATATATTTTGCCCTTTTTTTGGTAGATTTGGGGTCTTGCTATGTTGTCCAGTCTGGTCTCAAACTTCTAGCCTTAAATGATCCTCCTGTTTTGGCCTCCCAGACTGCTGTGATTACAGGTGTTAGGCACCACACTTGGCCTCAATTTTTATTGAGCTGTTTATCTTCTTATTGTAGAATTTTGAAGGTTCTTTCTAAAGTTTCATTAGAAGTCCTTTATCCAATAGGCAATTTGTAAATATTTTTCCAGAGCCTCTTCTTTGTCTATTCATTGTATTAATAGGTTCTTATGAAATGCAAAATTTTGAATTTTAATGTGTTCTAATTTATCATTTTTTTCTATTATGAGCTGTAATCTTAATGTCATATCTATGAAGTCTTTTCCTAACGCAAAGATGCTAAGTTTTCTTGCAATATGTTTTCTTGTAAAATTTTTAAATCATTTAACTCCTTCATTTAGATCTTTGACCCATTTTGAGGTAATTTTTGTGTTTGGCATGAGTTGAGAGTCTAAATACAACCTTTTGCAGTTTGATATGTAATTGTCCCAGCACCATTCCTTGGACATACTTTGAATCCCCAGTGAATTGCTTTGGCACCTGTATAAGAATTCAGTTAATTATGAATCATAAGGATTAATTTTTGGATTCCTAATTCTGTTTTACTGATTTATATGTATATCCCTATGCCAATATTATACTGTCTTCATACCTGTAACCTTATACAGGCATACTTTGTTTCACTGAATAATACTTTGCTTTGTTCCCTTATACTGCATTTTTTATAAATGGAAAATTTGTTGCAATCTTGTGTTGAGGAGGTCCACGTGCTCACTTTGTATCTCTGTGTCATATTTTGGTAATTCCCACAATATTTCAAGCTTTTTCATTATTATCATAATATCTGTTATGATGATCTGTGATCCGTGATCTTTGTTGTTACTATTGTAATTGTTTTGAGGTGCCTCAAACCATACCAATCTATGTAATACGGCATTCGTTGTTGATAAATGTTGCTGTGTGTTCTGATTACTCCATCTTCCTGGCAGTTCCTCCCTCTCTATTCCTCTCCTTGACCCTCCCTGTTCCATGAGACACAAGAATATTCAAGCCCTACGAATTAGTGAAAGGGAAAATGGCATGTCTCTCACTTTAAATCAAAAGGTAGAAATGTTTAAGCTTAGTTAGAAGCCTTTTTTTTTTTTTTTTTTGGAGAGGCGTCAGCCTAGCTCTCAGCAACCTCAAACTCCTGGGCTCAAGCAATCCTCCTGCCTCAGCCTCATGAGTAGCTGGGACTACAGGCATGCACCACCATGCCCGGCTAATTTTTTTCTATATATTTTTAGTTGTTTGGCTAATTTCTTTCTATTTTTGGTAGAGACGAGGTCTTGCTCATTGCTCAGGCTGGTCTTGAACTCCTGACCTCAAGCGATCCTCCTGCCTCGGCCTCCCAGAGTGCTAGGATTACAGGCGTGAGCCACTGTGCCCGGCCTGGAAGCCTTGTCGAAAGTCAAGATTGCCTGAAAGCTCGTCCTCTTCCACCCGTTAGCCATGTTGCGAATGCAAAGAATTGTTCTTGACAGAAATTAAATGTGGTTTTCCAGTGAACATATGAATGATAAGAAAGTGAAACAGCCTTATTGCTGATATGGGAAAAGTTTTAGTGGTGTGGATAGAAGATGAAACCAGCCACAACATTTCATTAAGCCAATGCCTAATCCAGAGCAAGGGTCTAACTCTCTTAAATTTTGTGAAGTCTGAAACAGGTGAGGAAGTTACAGAAGAAAAGTTTAAAGCTGGTAGAAGTTAGTTTATGATGTTTAAGAACATAAGACATCTTCACAACATAAACATCAAAGACATTATTAATAACCGTTTTAGTATTCTGCTTCTAATCTTTGTCAATGTTTTTAGACAATTGCTCTGTGGTATATATCTGGTCCAAAAAATTTCCTCTTCCAAATACATTTTCACAAACTTTGAGTTATGTTCATTCACTTCCTTTGTACCTGTATACTTTTGGAAAATGGTAATGTATACTTTTGGGAAATGGCCAACCAAGATTTCATCCTTCTCAGGAATATTGTGACATCTACTTATATGTTGTGTTCAGAGTTTCATTAATGGATTAACAACTGAAACTGAACTTCGTTGTTTTTGTGCCTATTTTCAATGCCTTTTTCTTATTTTTTTGTGTATTTAAGGTGTACACCATTATGTTTTGATAGTCATATATACAATGATGTGATTATTATAGTCAAGTAAATTAATGTATCCATTTTTTAAATTTTTTTTTGTGGTAAGAGTAGCTAAAATCTACATTCTTAGCAAATATTATATTGAAACTATAGTCCTCATGCTGTACATTAGATCTTCAGATTTATTCGTCTGACGTATCAGCATCTCTGTACCCCTTGGCCTATATCTCCCTATTTCTCCTACCCTTCTTCAACCCTAGTAACCACTTTCTATTATACATTTCTATGCATTTGATTTTGTTTTACATAAAACTAAAAAGCTTCTGCCTGGCAATGGAAACAATAAAAATATGAAAAGTTAGCTAATGGAATAGAAGAAAATATTTATCAACAGTATATCTGATTAGAGCATAATATCGAAAATGTTTGAGGAATTCACAAAACTCAGTAGGAGAAAACCATATAACCAGGTAACAAAATAGACAAATGACCCGGGTAGACATTTATTCAGAGTAGATATTAAAAGGGCCAAGAGGTATATGAGAAAGGCGCTCAGTTTCACTAATCATGAAGGAAATGCAAGTCAAAAACACCCGTTAGGATGACTGTTATCCTTCTCATTTGTAAAGATTTAAAGTACTAGCACATTTTAAGCAATGCACAATTCATTGTGTTTTCTTGTTAGATGTTTTTAAATTGAAAAATAAAATAATCCTGTATCTTTAAATATTTATTAGTATTTAATAACCACACAAGTTGTTTCTTAAGCCAAATACACTCAGTTATGCAATCAACTCCTCCCCATTCTAAATTAAAGCTTCATGACTCAGATGAGCTCGGTTTTTCAGTTAAGTAACTTAATTATCTGATTTGCAATATAAAAGATATTCCTAAAGCCGTTTTTCCCTTTTAAATATTAAAAGCAACTATTTCATGTATTATGAAACTTGAATTTACACTTTGGAAAGCATAATTTAAAATTATATAACTATTTTTAAGATTTTTGGAAATTTATGTGGAATAATTTCCATAGAGAGTCAATTGTTTCCTCCTACTCAGTCTGCATTCTAAAGTTGTGTGCTTTTTTTCTTTTATTTCACCTGTGCTACCTTTACCTTTTATGCCTTCTGGAGGATTAGGCTATTTGCCTTTAATGACATGCATGTATAGTACTTAATCATAGTCTTTAAAAAAAAAAATCCTCTTCATTTTACTTTTTGATTACTTTATTAGTAACAATTTATAATGAAATTTGGTTTACATAAAGGACCTTAAATAACATATACAGGATATAATGAATAATATAATGAGCTTATAAGAACTAAGCTTAAAAAACACAATATTACCAATAGCTTGAAAGTCTCCTACATAATCCTTGTAGATCCCATTCACTTCCTTTTCCATGATAGATAACCAGTATCTGGAATTTAGTATTGAATGTCTATTACATTTTTATTCTTTTTTGAAGTGTACCATAAAAGTTTTAGGTTTTACTAAATTAAATGGCTACTTCTTAGCCATTTTGACCTATAATTATGGCAGTTTCATATGCTTCAACTGAGTACAGACATACATACGTGCACATACAAATATACTGTCCTGTTCCAGTGTTTTTGAACACCACTTTCTCTTTTCACTCAGCATTATCGTGGAGAGATACATTTATGTTGCTGTGCAAATGCCTGTTTAATTCATTTTTGTTGCTGAAGAGTAATCCATTATGTGAATATTCTCTAATTACTTTATCTATTGTCTTGATAATGGACATTTATTATTGCCTTCTGGCTTTTGATGTTTTGAATTTTTTTACTTTTATAAGTCACCTTGCTGTACATCTTTTTGCAGACCTCCCCAAAAGCGTCTCTAGATAAGTACATATAGGAGTGAAATTGCCGAGCCCTGGGGCATGTGCATATTCGATTTTTGTAAATAGTACTAATCAAATAGTTCATTTTTAAATGTATTTATTCATTCATTTTTTTCTTCCCTTGTGAAATGTCCACTCATGTCATTTTCTTATTTGGTGTGAGGGTAATATTGGCATCATAAAATTAATTGGGCTGTGTTCCCTCCTTTTAATGTTTGGGAAGAGTTTGTGAAGGATTTATATGCTTTATGAAGTGTTTGGTGGGATTCCCAAATTAGAGTAATTTTTAGTTATTTAATCTCTTTACTCATTGTGGGCCTATTCAAGATTTTCTGTTTCTTTTCGAATTAGAGTATGTCCATTTCATCTAGGTGTCCAATTTGGTGTCATATAGTTGTTCATACTATGTCCTTATAATTGTTTTCATTCCTGTAAGGTTGGTAGTAATGTCCCTCCTTTTCTTCCTGGTTTTACTGAGTCTTCTCTCTTCTTTCTTGGTTTCTGTAGCTGAAGATGTGTCAGTTTTGTTGAATTTTTTATATATTTATGTGTTTCATTAATTATCTTTATTTTTTAATTCTTTCTTATTCATTACTCTTCTAATTGGTATTATTTCCTTTCCTCTTCTTGCATTTAGGTTTAGTTTACTCTTCTTTTTCTAATGTCTTAAGGTGGAAGATTAGGTTATTGATTTTAGACATTTCTTTTGTAATATGTCCATTTATAGCTATATATTTCCCTCTACACACTGCTTTTAGGTGCATCACAGAACTTATGTTGTGTTTTTATCTTCATTCATTTCAACATATTTTCTAATTTTCATTGTGATTTATTCTTCAATGCATTGGTTTTTTTAGAAATATGTACTATGTGATCAGAAAACATACTTCACATTATATCTGTCCTTGCAAAACAAATTACTAAGGTTTGTTTTCTGACCTGGTACATGGTATATTCTGGAGAATTTTAAATGTGTATTTGAGAACAATGTGTGTATGTTTGCTGGTTATGAGTAGCATGTTCTGTAGACATGTTAGGTCTACTTGGTTTATTGTGCTATTCCACCTTTTGTTTCCTTGGTAATTTTTTGTCTAGTTTTCTGTCCATTATTTATAGTGGGATATTGAAGTCTGCAACTATGACTGTGAAGGTGTTTATTTCTTCCTTAAATTCTGTCAGTTTCGCTGCAATCTGTTGTTAGGTGTATGTATTATATTTATAATTGTTGTCTTTCCCTGATGGATTGACCTTTTTTATCAGTATAAAATGTCCCTCTTTGTCTCTAGTAATATTTTTGGTTTAAAGTCTGTTTTTGTTGATATTAATATAGCCACTCCAGCTTTCTTGTTATTGCTGTTTTTATACTTTATGTTTCTAGCCTTTTACATTTAAGCTAATTTTGTCTTTGAATGTAATATGTGTTTCCTGTAGAAAACATGCAACTGTATCTTGTTTTTTTTTTCTATTATCCCATCTGAATATCCCTGCGTTTGGGTTAATTTGTGTACTTAATTATCATTTAATGTCATTATTGATGTAGTTGGGCATATGACTGTCATCTTACATTTTGTTTTCTATTTGCCTCATCTTTTTTGTTCTTCTATTCCTCCTACTGGTTTATTTTATGTTAAGTGGATATTTTCTAGTCATACATTTTAATTCTTTAATGACTTTTTCATATTTTTTAATTTTCTTAATTGTTCTCTAGGACTTAAAATTTACATATGAATTTACCACAGTGTATTTCAGATATTAAATTTTGGTGAGATAGAGAAATGCCACTTCTGCTCCCCCTATTCTTCTCTATTTCCTCTTCCTTTTTTGTTGCTGTTGTCGTACATATTAAGTCTTAATATGTTACAAATCCAACAGTACATTGTTGCATTGTTATTTCAGATCATTGTCTTTTGGAACTTGAAAGAAGAATGGAGACCAAATATATATTTATGAAATTGGTTATATTAAATTTTCATTTATTTATAGTGCTTCTCATTATGTTGTTATGCTCGAGTAATTGTTGACGGATTGCTACATTGACTTTCACATTCAGTAAAATCTGGGACATAAATCACTCCACAGTGATCTAATTAAATTTGGACCGCTTCCTATAGGGGTCATTTTTGGGGCCTTGTTTCAAGCTTGCTTCAATCGTTGCCTTTCTCTTCTTAGCTATATCTTTATTTAGTTCTTTCTGGTAAAGTGGCTGGCCCTCTTAATTGCTTAGCACAAAAGTATTCATTGTTTTTGAGAGCTCCCCTAGGCTCAGACTTCCTTCAAATCTCTACATAAACTTGATCACAGAGACCTTTCCAGATCATGTATAGAAAATAACGCCATCATATATTTCATTTTTTTGTTTATGTTGTCTTACCTATCATTAGCACTTATATTCTGTAGGGGTAGGAATTTTATGTGTTTTGTATATCGTTGTATGTCTAGTGCCTAGAACAGTGCCTTGCACATAGTAAACTTTTAATAAATATTTTTGGAATCAATAAATGGGTTATGCTATGACTACTTTATGTATTTTTAGAGCTGTACCATGCCATAGAATTTTCTTTGGTGATGGAAATGGTCTCCGTCTGCATTGTCCAATATAGTAGCCAGTGGGTACATGTGGCCATTGAGGACTTGAAAGGTAGCTGGTATTCTAATTGAGGAACTACATTTTTAATTTTACTTAATTTAAATTTAAATAGTACAAATATGGATATGGCTACTTTAGAGCACAGTTCCAGAGAGTCATCTCTCTTGCCATGGGGACTTTCCAAGGCGTAATTTTTACCTTTTATTCTTATTCGTAGAGTTAATTCTAGTGTTCTTGGCATTGTCATCAATTTTCTTCCATACTGTGTATGCTCTACGCTTCTGCGTCCTTACAGAAACTCCCTTTGCTTATAATTGCTGTCAGTAAACAATGGTAGGATTTTGGGGAATTGTCTACACATGAAATCACATTCTGAATTCTGCTTGATTTTGGAAACAAGCAGATAGTTGTCTCTTCATCACTTCTTTCGTATGAGGTACTCGTTTGTCATATATGTTTTGTATCTTTATTCAATGCAATGTTTTTCTACAATATGGGATGAAGAACTGATACATGCAATAACATGAATGAACCATGAAAACATACTCATTCAAAGAAGGCAGTAATAAAAGATCAAATGTTACATGAGTGCGTTTATATGGGATTTCTACAGTAGGCCAAACTATAGAGAAAGAAAGAAGGTTAGTGGTTGTCTAGGGTGTTGTGGGATAGAAGAAATAAGGAGGGACTCCTGAAGAATTTGGGCTTTCTCTTTAGGGTGATGAAAATGTTGTATGATTAGTTGTGGTTTTGGTTGTACAGTTTTGTGAATATACTAAAAGTCTCTGAACTGTACAGTTAAATATGTTTATGTATGCTTGTGTGCATCTATGTATATGTTTGTATGTATTTTTTCTTTACCTCTTCACTCAGAAATTGATTCAGTAGAACTATCATGGGAATCTGCATTTTATTATTTTATTTTATTTTAGACAGAGTGCTCGCTCTGTTTTCCTGCCTAGAGTGCAGTGGCATTATCATAGCTCACAGCAACCTCAAACTTCTGGGCTCTAGCCATCCTCCTGCCTCAGCCACCTGAGTAGCTGGGGCTATGGGCACGCACCATCATGCTCGGCTAATTTTTCTAATTTTAGTAGAGACAGGGTCTTGCTCTTGCTCAGGCTGGTCTTGAACTCCTGAGCTCAAGCAATCCTCCCGCCTCAGTCCCCCAGAGTGTTAGGATTACAGGCGTGAGGCACCCTGCTTTGCTGGAGTCTGCATTTTAGCAAGCAACCTAAGGGATTCTGATGTAGATGGCCAAAAGACTTTTTCTTTGAGAAACAGTGCTTCAGTATGGATGCCATTTTCCTGATTTTATTTTCTTTATGAAACTTACGATAATGTCAGGGAATACATTTCTTTCCCCCCATTATATACTGATGTGGCATCCTTGATACCCTGGTTATATTTTGTTTTTTGTTTTGTGCTGAGACAAGCTCTCACTCTGTCTCCCAGGCTGCAGTGCAGTGATGTCGTCATAGCCCACTACACAGTCAAACTCGTGGGCTCAGGTGATCCTCCTCCCTGAGCCGCGGAGTAGCTGAGACTACAGGATTATGCCATCATGCAGGGCCAATTTTTGTTTTTCTGTTTTTAGTGACAGTCTCTCACGTCGTTTCTCAGGGTGATCTCGGACTCCTGGCCTCAAGCTATCCTCCTGTCTTGACCTCCAGCAGTGCTAGAATTGTAGCTATGAGCCACAGTGCCTGCCCCCTTGGTTACATTTTGAACTAAAATTTTCAGATGTTGGTGATGCTGACATATTTTCTCTCTATTTGACATGCTATTGCTACTTTAGGCAGATAAGGACACTCAATTCCTGTATAATGCTTACTCAGACAACTTTATCTCTTCAGTTTAAATGTCTTCTCATTTGGTTTTTTTGAAGAAATAGATTTGGTATTTGCCATCGTGTATCCTCTGTAATAGCTTTCAAAGTAATGCTAAAAGCTCTATCTCCACATTATCCCAGTCTTCATTTTTTGTGATCTTCTTAACCAGGCTGGGATGTTTTTGGTATGGTATCAGAAACACAGCCTGCACAGGGCACAGTATGAAAACTTTGGTGGTGGCCAACCTGTGTCTGGATCATCTGGAATGTTTTTTAAATGTCTTGGGACCCAAGAATCAAAATATTGGAAGGTGGATTCTGAGATTATTATGTACACTGAATTTTAAGAACCACTGATTTATGTATTGATTTTAGCCTTTGAATTTTCTAATGTACAACTTTATCACAGGTTTGAAATGCATTGTAATTCTTCTTCAATTTGTTGATTATATTCACTTTCCCTGGAATGTGTAGAATTTTCCTTCGCACTTGAAACTGTTGTTTTTCTCCTCTACTTGATCTTGGTGTTTTAATAGAAACTGTACTTCTGCACCCTCTAGCTATGCTTTTAGTCATCTCTGCCCCCACCCTTGTTTTCTACACTACTTTACTTGATCGAGGTGGAATTCATTTTGTTCTACAGATAAAAAGAAATAGGTACCCTGTGTGTGTGTATTTGTATGTGTGTGTCTCCTATTTTTGTTAAGGTACTACTCAGCTTTGGTCCTTGGAAATCTTTGGAACTATAGGGATAACGATATAATTAATCATTGTAAATATGGCCTTTTATTAAAATATGAAATCTTTAGAAATTTATTTCTAAATCACTGTGACTTCTGATCTTTCACAGCAATTTTTAAAGTTGTGTGAATTTGTACTACATTTGTAAAGAAAGGACTAAGAACTGTGATTTCAAAATGATAGTAGACCAATTACAAAATGCCCAGTTTAAAAAGTTAGGTTTTGTTTTTATGATCCCACTATTTGTATTCTTTATCAAATGCTTAGTAGTAGAGTATTATTCCAAGAGAGATGAGAAAGAATTGCTATATTAATAATTTTAACTGACAAAATTCACTTATATACTTGTTCATTGGCCCTAGCAAATTAGGTACTGTCCTTTAGTTGATATATATTTTTTGGATGCTGCTGTGTTGTTTTGATTCCAATTCCTGTCTTTAAGTCTCATTTCTGACTTTTTGTAGTTAGGCTCGTAATCTACTTGACTAACCTGTGTGAATCTCTATTTCTCCACTGGTAAATGTTCTTTTTCTGTGGTAGTATTTCTCAATTCTTTTAGGTCTAAGGTCCTCTTTTTATAACAAATATTTCATAAGTCTTTTTTATATTATGAAAATCAAAGATCTATAAATTGTATACATACAATTTCACAAAAAGTATGTATTATTCCTTAATGATCATATTAACAAAATAGCGCAGGGCTATAGTGTATGGCCACTGTTTACAGAGTTCTGATGACCACCCTCACATTAATAGATTTGCAAGAAGGACTCACGGAACTCAGCATGTAATTATATCGTAGGCTAAGAGTTACTATGTGGCATAATAACGCTTAGCCAAGTCATAAGTGACAAAGAAAGACACAGTGGGTGTTTGGGGTAATCCTTGTGCAGGCTTCCATGAGAGGTCACACAGAGTACATTTTTCCCCCACCAACGAATATGCAGCAAACATATATGCAATGTTTCTGCCTAGGGAAGCCAGGGTTTTATTGGGGGTCATCACACCTTCTGTATAGTACTTCTAATATTAATGTTTGCCAGAAAAAAAGAGATATTCTGCATAAACCACATTGTTTATACAGACTAGAGACAGTGAGCCACCCTTATCAGTTAACTGTTGACTGGAATTACTCAGAGAGCCAAATTCTCAGATGCTAGCCAAGGGCTGACCTTGTAAGCAGGCTTTTTGTAGATAGAAGTCTCAGGCCTGCTACATCAACTCTTTTCTGTACAGCCACTCTGCACAAAGCCAAGATGCAAAGTGAATGATACTCCTTAGACTTGTGCAGCATGGCAGCTCCAAAGCAATTGATGATAAAACAATTATGACTACAGTGCAAGACATAATGAGAGATTCAGATACTTGTGTCAACATAAAATATCTTTGTGTTTGATACAAATGTGTGCTGATACAGGTCACATTTTATATATTGACATATATTGACAGTATATTTTATTGACAACTGACATAACACAAGGAATTCCCCTGGTGGTGTGATTTTCAGAAATGGTAAACAAATCTTAAAAAGTACTATAAAATACAATACAATCTTCCCTTAAGTCACACAGTAATTGTATTCTGGAAAATTGTTTTATATATTAAATTCATATTATTTGGAAGGATTGTGAGGGTATCTGGTGGTCTAGCTGTTCCTTATTAAGAATTTCAGTCAATTCTCCTATTTTCAGATCTACCAAACACCCCCACCTACATAAGTAGTCCTAATTGATATGCCTTTTTGAGGTTTGTTGCTACTTCTTAATTATCGGTGTCCTTCTTATAGACAAGTTGGTTTGAGCTTTTTCTGCTGAAGTAAGTCATTAATCGTTTGTCCATTTGTTTTCTAATTTCCACCATTTTGTTGACAGCTATTTTCTGAAGTTATATTGGCCCCTCTTTGACTTTTAGTATTTATATATTTTGTGATTCCTATACTGTCATTTTAATGGAGTTCCAGGAGTAAGCAGGGAGAACTATATGTGTACATTCATCCAGGTTTATCCGGATGGCAGCATGTATGTGTTCATGCGCAGACTGGTAGGAGGTAATAGAGTGGAAGTGGATGAAGAGAGTAGAAGGAAGCATCAATCAGTAGGGTAAAGTCCTGAGAAAACCAATAGGTCTGGAGTGTGGAGCCCACCTAGAGAGATGAGCCTTTGATAGGAGGGTAGACACATTCTTCATCATAACAGGAGGTTAAGAGGAGAGGCTTATAGTAGATACAAGTAGTTTTTTTCATTTGGGAGGAAAAAGATATGGAAAATTTTTCATGGTAGCTTCTATCTTCTCTGTGAAGTGTGAGATAAGGTTACCTGGTAAGAGAGAGGAGACAGGTCAGGCATTTCAGGATGTAGGAGAGTGAAGGAAGTTGGAAGTAACTGTTTCAGAGAGTGGAGGAGTGAGTTGACCAAAGAACACAGACTTGGTAGAAGGTGTTAGGTGCCCAGGGGATACTGGTGATTTTGAATATATGGTGACACCAGTCTGTGTGGCTTCTTGTGCAGGGCTTGGCAATGCTGGTTCACCTCACCCAGGAAGCCCTGTTACTATTAAGCTTTCCCTTGGTGTGTCTTAAAAATGGTTATGAATGTCATTGCCCAAGGAGTTTAAGGTCTCTCCTTGCTCAGAATCATTTTATTTTCATGGTAATTTGTTGGAGTATGTGTTTCAATATAGTCTTTCAGCCTCAGTTTCCTCATTCCTATGGGAGACTGGAAAGGCATATTCTCTAGCCAGCTGTCCTCTTATGCAGATTTTGGCAAACTATTATCTGTTGCCTGTTTCTGTAAATAAAGTTTTATTTAAACAAAGCCACACCTGCTCCTTTATTTATTGTCTATGGATGGTTTTGCCCTGTGATGGCAGGGTTGAATCCTGTTGGTAGAGGAACTACATTTTTAGGGTGGAAAGGCTTAGTAGGTGCTCACAGCGTGGATGGAGAAAGGTTTCTCACACAGAGATTAAGATATAAAAGTAAAAAAATTTATTTTACCCTTTAGAAAGAGAATAGAATGTGAGAGAGAGAGAGAGAAAGAGAAAGGAAGCAGCGGTGGGTGGCGGGGGGAGGAGATGTCCTTGGCATCCCAAGGAAAGAGAAGGGAGTTGTCAGCAGCAAGGCCAAAGTGGCTTCCTGATTTTTTTTTTTTTTGAGACAGAGTCTCACTCTGTTGCCTGGAGTAGAGTGCCGTGGCGTCAGCCCAGCTCACAGCAACCTCAGACTCCTGGGCTCAAGCGATCCTCCTGCCTCAGCCTCCCAAGTAGCTGGGACTACAGTCACGTGCCACCATGCCCGGCTAATTTTTTCTATATATTTTTAGCTGTCCGATTAATTTCTTTCTATTTTTGGTAGAGACGGGGTCTCGCTCTTGCTCAGGCTGGTCTTGAACTCCCGAGCTCAAACAATCCGCCTGCCTCGGCCTCCCAGAGAGCTAGGATTACAGGCGTGAGCCACCGCGCCCAGCCACAAAACAACTTTTATGTATTATTTTAAGAAAGACCTTAAAATGATATTCCACTACAACTTGTCCCATGAATAATTTTCTTAAGATCTTAACCTAAATAAATCATTTCCTTAAATGTTTCATAAAATGCACTGTTTATCACTTATCATGATATACATCTTCATTGTGTCCCTCTCCAGCACCTTCTAAACCTGCCTGTTGCCTTTCCATGTTTGTTTATTATACTTTTTGGATTAGGGCAATACTGGTAGAAAGGTAAGTGAACAGTTTACACATAAATGTATTATTCCAGTATGTATTTAATTAACTAAGGTTTTTTTATAGTAAATTCTCTTGTCTGAAGAGAATTCTTTCATGGAAGGAGGCAGAGTGAATGACGGAAGCACATTATTTGGTTGAAAATATTACTGTCACGTTACAGGAAACTGCAGCACATTGAACCACCAGCTTCAAAATCTACAAATTCCAGGTCAGTAGAGTCATTTGAGGACAGTGGATGCTTTTAATTCTGGATGAAGAGGAGGTGTCTACTCCTATTTCCAGGAATATTTCTAAAAGACTGCCATCAGCTCTCATTTGCAGAGTCTCATCGATTTGAGACTTCATCCTTGGGATGAAAGGAGACTCTTCTTCTCTGTTAATGTGCTAAGCAAATGAACAGCAAGCCCACATGAAAAGGTGGCATATTTACCATCTTCACAAAGCACATAATTTTTAAGCCAGGGAAGTTGTGTATATTTTCATAAAACAACATACTTGAAATGTGCATACGCAGGCATTCTTGAGGCTGAATCTCAATTTCCTTTTATTATACCCTGATCCCCTCTGGGCAGCACATGGTTAAGCACATTCCAGTTACTGTAGGATTTTGAAATCTAAGAGCAAGAAAGCAAAACAAGTAGGCAAGCATGTAAAGAAATAGTCTATAAGTCAACCTTTCTTCTTCTATCTCTATAGAGCATCTCTCCCACCTAACCATCTAAATTATCCGGGATTCAGCCAAGGCTGGACAACAAAGTTTAATGAGTCCTCTTGTGAATTTGAGAAGTGCCTAGCACTTTACTGTATCGAACTTCAGGGCTTCTTTCATCCCCTGATTTGGTCCATAATTGGCCAAAAAGAAATTATTGACACTAGCACGTAAATCATTTCTGTAACATACAACTCCTTAAACACATATGAAATCTTAGTGAAATCCCTGACAAAACACCACTAACGATGGAAAGGTAATGTGCTATGATATTTGCATGAATATGCTTTAAAAAATAAAATGTCTTGTTATTTGGTATGTATTTCATGAAAAAATGTCTACAACTAGAGAAGCAAATGACCTCTCCATCCTCAAGAGTTGCTGTTCCCAGTAAAGTCTGTAATGCTTTCCTTGTACAGTACCAAGATATAGACTTAGACTTCAGGGATAAATTTTACGCCAACTACTGGCTTTATTGTATTATGTTTCTCTCCTTCTCATTTGTTCCTTTTCATTTTGTATAGAAATTAACCCTCTCTTCCTTTATCCTGCACGCTTGTCTCCTTGACTAGATCATTAACTCTTCAGAAGACAGCAGCCGATGTCTAACTCTTATTGACTTTCATTTATGGCAATGACATGCTCTGCAAAGAGCAAGCACTCTGTAAAATTGATTCGGTCCCTTGGCTTCTCCACTTAGATTGGAAACGCCTCTGTTTTGCTTCTCATTTCTGAAGCCAGATTGAATGTTTGCTGATAAGGATCTCTATAGATCTAGGAGGAAGGTATTTCTGAGAGTCATTGAAAGAAATGTTCCTGCCTGTTTCTATCAGCTCCTGGTAACAGTTAGCCCATATGACACAATGTGACATCCAAACTCCCTTGAGGGGACAGCAAAATGTGCATAGGCTAGATCTGTGACAGAACATGAAACAGGGTGATATACGAAATGAAACTTACCTGCTGGGTACAATGTACACTATTCTGGTGAGTGGGCACACTAACAGCCCTGTCTTTGGCATTGTACAATTCA
>CAUYSK010089301.1:0-17310 GCA_963575035.1 Avahi laniger
ATATCTACACTCCCATGTTTACTGCAGCACTACTCACAATAGCCAAGATAAGGAATCAACCTAAGTGTCCAACAATGGATGAATGGATAAAGAAATTGTGGTATATATACACAATGGAATATTATATAGCCACAAAAATAAAATCCTGCCATTTGCAACAACATGGATGGAACTAGAGAGCATTATATTAAGTGAAATAAGCGAAGCACACAGAAAGACAAGTCTCGCATGTTCTCATTCATAGGTGAGATCTAAATATTAAAAACAATTGATCTCATGGAGACAGAGAGTAGAATGACAGTTACCAGAGGCTGGGAAGGGTAGTGGGGAGTCGGGGATAAAGTGGGGCTGGTTAATGGGTACAAATATACAGTCAGGTAATTAGACAGAATGAACAATATTTGATAGCACAACAAAGGGACTATAATCAATAATAAGTTAGGGTATACTTTAAAATAACTAAAAGAGTAGAATTGGAATGTTCCTGACACAAAGAAATGTTACATGCCTGAGGTGATGGATACCCTGATTACCCTGATTCGATGAATTCACATAGTATGCCTGTAACAAAACTTCACACATACCCTATAAAGATATACAACTATTATGTACTCATAATAATTAAAAATAAAATATTTTAAAAAGCCATACATCATGTCATGGCAACCGTCTCACATTTTTTCGAGGCTTGTCATTTCGTTTGGAGTAAAACCCGCCAGGGTCTACCTGTCTGACTCATCCCTGGCGCTCCTGCTCCTCTGCGTCAGCCTTCAATCTGCCAAGCATTGTTCCTGAGTGTCGCACCTGCTATTTCTTTTGCCAGCAATACTTTGCCTCCAGATACTCACATGGCTGTCCTTTTCTTCTTTTAAGTCTCCATTCAATGCTATTTCCGCAGAGGGGCCTTCCCTGACCCTCATAGCATGTTCTACCACTGCACGTGACATGTGTGTGTGTGCATGTGTGTTTTGTCTCGTCTCCACCCACAGGAATGTTAGCATTGTCCTGCTGGCAGAGACTTTATCTTCCGGAACGCTGACCTGGAATATGGGAGTTGCTCAAAAATGTTAAATAAATGAATGACAATCTTTACACATGAGCCACCCGACTACCTGAACTCCAGCCTCAACTCTCAGTTCATCTAATTGGGATAAAGAGCACCACTGTTTAAGCCTCCAGAGATTTATATCTATCATATCCATTGACCAACTCATGGCTGAATGGGGTATGTCAGTGGCATATTTGAAAAGTATTGCATTTACTCTACCTCCACCAGCAAACTGGCTGGTGGGACTGCTGAATTGGCACAGAGATCCTCTGGCTTTCACCCTGAGAATTCCTTGGGGCCACTATAACCTCCAACACTACAGGGCTGGCCAGAGCTGGGACTACCAGGACAGCCTTAGGCAGGGCGTTGTCAAGACCAGACAAGGAGAACTCTGACCAACACCAGGCCCCAGTGGGATCATCCAAATGCACAGCACTTTCCAGCTCCCTTCGAGATCTTACACACTACCCACCCCACTTCCTGTTGCCCTCGCACTGGTGGCACCATTAACCCAGTGGTCTTCTGAGCTCATCCCCCCAACCATGCAAAACCACCACTGTCTCCCATTCTGGTTGAATCTCAGCGACTACTCTCTCTACTCAATGTTCAAGAGTTTGGCTCTGACACCTAGTACTGTGATGTTAGGGAAATGATTTACCCTCTCTGAGACTCAGTTTCCCCTCCTTTAAATAAGACACAATAAAACCTAAGGATAAGGTTGTTGTGAGGATTAAAAGAGATAGAACAGATAATGTACTTAGAGTACCTAGTACACCACCTGGTGTATGGTAAGTGCTTAATAAATGACAAAAAAAAGCAAAGGTGACAAAAAGGCCAAAAATGAATGCTAAAAAAGGGGAAAGATGATAAGAAAATGACAAATAAAACAAACCATAAAAATGATAATCTGTAGCTCAGAGGCAGCATGGAAAAGCAGTTAAGGCCATGGACTGGAAGTCTGACACAGGTGGGGCAAGTTTGCCAGCTGTAGGGACCCTGCGCAGGTTACATTCTCTAAGTGTCAGTATATTCATTTTAAAATGGAGTCAGTGCCTGTCTCGTATGGCAATGGTGAGCGTCAAATAAGAGAGAGAATGGATGAGACTCACATCAGCATCTGGTGTACAGTACTTCCGCAATAAGTGTTAACCATTTAGATGTACTGAAACATCAATTATTTAATTATAAATTATATGCTTTGATTCATCTAAAGAAGGGCCTCAAACCTACTGGCCAAAGTCTTTTCACCTTAGTAAAAGCTGTAAATTTAAAAGTAAAGAAATGTAGTTCTCTCAAACTGTTCTACAATCCAAATTGGCCACTATTTCCAGTTAATCTGAAGTAGTGAGTTTTCACTGTTGAGATGAAAGCCAATTAGAGACGATGGAACTATTGGTTCATGCTTTGTTATCCTAAATGGTGCATGCAAATCGTGTTGCCAGTAGGTCCAAACCTGGAGGAACGGGGCTTGTTGGGAACTGTAGATAATTATGTTATTCACTTGCTTTTTAAAAAATCAAAACAAGAAGTCTTTAAATAGTTTCAGTATCACAGATAATACGCTCTAAGTTTATCCAGCACAATGCTTTCTCTGTTCAAAGAGGCAAAACGTCACCAAGCTGGAGAAGTGACAAACACTTTATCTGAGTCATTTTATACAACATCCAAATCCCAGAACCAATTCTGATTCTCTTTTCTTCATTGAAGATACATTTGAAAACCTTCTTTCTAAGTCATTAAAAATATATATATTTAAGATTAGCCTATTTCTTGCATGATTTTTCAGGGTTTTTTGTGTTTTTTGTTTTTTTTTTTTGCCCCAGGGAGAAAAATGTTTTGGAAACACATATAAGAAGCTAATCTTTGCTTCTCTCTCCTGCTGAGCTGCACACATTTGGCCTCCAGGCCGCTAGTTTGCAGGTTCCTGTCTGTCCACACAAGCAAAGAGGAAGGAGTCTCATCCTTTAGCTCTGATTCAAAGAATCCCAGAAAGGAACGTCCACTGGCCCTGCCGCAGAGCCAGGGAGGTGTACTGGGACAGCCCCACCTGAGAACCACACAGTGGAAATAGGGGGTAGACGTGGTTTGCTAAAAGAAGGTTCCACGTTCTGCTAGCAGAGGAATGCAGGAGGTGCAACAGGCCAAATGGCATCTTGTATCCATATCCCTTCCTCTGTTGCGGTGGGTTCCAGCCCTCAGAAGGTAAAACTCATCACGACCTAGTGAAGCTATGCTTTGGGCGGATGACTTACCTCGGATGCTGCCACGTTTGCATGGAGATCTAGGGGAAGTCAACCATAACACACACCACAATCATTTCAGATTTTTCTCTTCTCCTTATTCCTACCAAACTCATGTGCGTAGGTACTAACTATGGCTCTTCTGATAATGCTTTGGTTAAAAACAAACCAAACGAAAAACGTGTCTAATAACCCAATTCCAAAAAGCCAGGTAGGTAGAGATATTGATCTCTCCAGGACAAGTAATGAAGAGACGTCACCCAGGAGTCAGTGACTTTCTGACTTTCTTCCTCTCCTCTCATCTTTTGTTCTTTCTGAGACAGGGTCTTGCTCTGTCACCCAAGCTGGAGAGCAGTGGCACAGTCGTAGCTCTGGCTCTACTCCCCTTGCCATCTTTAGCACCAAATTTCCATCAACTTAGAATTTCCTTTTCCACCTCATGTCTGGACCTCGTTTCTGGATCAAGGTCAATACCAACCTTGAGGATCCTTCCAACCTTGCGGCTCCTTCGCCTGCCTCAACTCAAACTACATGTTTATTCCACATTAGCAACATTCACACAGCCGCCCGGTCCTCCAGCACGGCCCCACCTCTGACATTCTGCCCTGGAATCACAGCTTCCTATGTAGCACAGTGATTGAACGCCGGTTCAAATCCCACTTCGGACGCTTGCTAGTCCTGTGACCTGGATGATTTACTAATTCTCTCAGTGCCTCAGTTTCCTCCTCTGTAAAACGGGGAGTATAATAAATAGACTTAACCTCAGAGATGTGTGAGGATGAAAGGAATAATACAGTAAAAGCACATAGTAAGTGTTCAGTAAATGCTTGCCATTATCATCTGCCCCATTGTTTTCACTGGTACTGAAACTTCCCTTTGATTTTTTTACACTTCATCCTTGAGGGCTTTCTATTTTTCCAGTATTCTTACCCTTTCCAGCTCTCCTTTCCCTCCATACCCTTGATGCCATGAGCTTTCTTCTACCAGTAGCTTGAATTCACTCTGAACTTGCCTTGCTTGCTTATAACCAACTTGATGTTAATCTAATTATCCCAAGCTCTGCTGGGGAACATGAAATACATGCAGGGACTAACTCCATTCTACATTGTTTATGTCCAGCCTCTCCGGGCCCTCATGCAGCTTTGCAACTGTTTATCATGCCCAAGTCCCAAGGCAGCGGGTCCAGTTTCCACTCCATTTATAATCCTTTAACTACTTCCCCGCATCTTTCACAAAATTACTTTGCTTCCAAAAGAGCCTCTGTTGACACTAATAGATTGGGCTATTTACACTTCTAATTTGTTTTTTAGACTTTAATAACCTACCTATGCTAATACTGCATTTGTATTTACCTCCTTCTTAAGAGAACCCAGTGTTACATGGTAGCACAAGTTGAGTATTCCTTATTCAAAAATGCTTGGGAACAGAAGTATTTTGGATTTGGGAGTTTTGGTTTTTGTTTTTTTGGAATTTGGAATATTTGCATTATGCTTACGGGTTGAGCATCCGTAACTCAAAAATCTGAAATCGAAAATGCTCCAATGAGAATTTTCTTTGAGCTTCATGTTGCTGTTCAAAAAATTTTGGATTCTGGAGCGTTTTGGATTTCGGATTGGGGATGCTCAACCCGTACTAAAATTTTAACCATTGTACCGATGGGATGGTTGTTGAAAAGATTCTTACTCCTAACGGCTTTGTAACTGTTAAATATGATGGCCTCTTTTTCATCCTTATCCTTCTTGCTGTTTCTGCAGCATCTGACGTTCTTGATGACCTCTTGACACCCCGCATATCCAGACTCTGTTCCCTAGGTGCCCTTCAGCCTGCCTGCCCTCTGCCACCGCGCTGTTCTTTCTTGGTCCCTTTAGCTGGCTTCTCCCCCGCAGTTTGTCTCTTACATTTGGGGCTTTCCGGGCTTCTGTCCTTGACAGTTGTTTCTGATTTTGTTTCCATTTTCACTGGGTGCCTTCGTCGACTCCCAAACATTAAATATTATTCTTTTTGCTCACGATTTCCAAATCTATTCAATCACCCTCCGGAATCCCAAGTAAGAATTTCAGACCCCCCGCCGTGCATCCTGACCTGTGGGCCCTATAGGCACTACCGATTTAATCTGTCCAGAACGGACTTAATGACTTTCTTTTTTACACTTTCGTCCCTAGGTCTGTCCGTCTTCCTAGGACGACTGGGGCGATTTCTGTAAAAGCATAAATCAGATGCCGTGATTCCCTTGCACTTGCTACGCAGCCCTCTGCCTTGGAATCCTCCCCTGGCTGCCTCCTGTTTGGGTACCATTCGGATCTTGGCTCAAATGTCACCACGGACAGGCTGTCCTGACCACCTGAGCAAAAGCATTGCTCCCCATCCCTCCTCGAATGACTATCCTGTTACTTTCCTCCAACTGCACACGTCACTATCTGAAATTATCTTATTTGCCTGCAAACCGCGTGCCTGTGTCCCCCTCTGGAGTGGAAGTCCACGAAGACAGGGCCTCTGTCTTGTTCCCTGCTGTAGCCTCAGAGCCTTGAACACCTCCTGGAACCCAGCAGGACGGTGGGCATGGGTGGCCTGAATAAATAAGTCCACTCCTCATCCTTTAGCTGTTAAATGAGGACTCAGCCCCCCATGTCGACCTGAGCAGTTCTGCGCGAGCGGGAGGCACTCCCCCCCCAGCCCACTTACTCC
Organism: Avahi laniger; assembly: GCA_963575035.1. Classification (NCBI taxonomy): domain Eukaryota; kingdom Metazoa; phylum Chordata; class Mammalia; order Primates; family Indriidae; genus Avahi; species Avahi laniger. Next base: position 5,974 of record CAUYSK010089301.1, read on the forward strand.
GGCTCGGGCCATTCACACCCATACACAGATCAGCTGTGAGCTACAAACTCATCTCGAAAACCGCATCTTAACGGTAAGTTCCCCACCACCCTCGTCACCACTTCACGTTAAACTTAACACAAGTCATAACCACCACCTTCTACGAAAACCACTCCTGGGAGCTGGTGGCCGCGCGGGCAAGGAGTGGATTTGATCCGAGGACACTGAGAGATGGGGACCCTCTGCCGGACCCCTCGGAAGGTTTAAAGAGGCTCAGACCTGGGAAGCACCCCACATCCTCCCGTGCGGACACACTAGTAGGTATTTTACACGAACCCCTCCCCCCGCCCCCCAATTCGCCCGAGAGCCCAGCCTTCGCTTTCTCCCTTTCACAGCCCAGGCAGGGGACACCCGGGAGCCGCCGGCTCGTCCCAGAGCGCGTGCAGAGGCCCCACGGGCAGAGCCCAGCCCGGTATCCACGGCTTCCACGCTCCAGCTGCGTGCACTCGCGCTCCTTCATTTCCAGCTGCCCCGGGGAAGCCTCAGCGTCCTCTACGGACACTTAAAGCCCGCGCGGGGAGGCAGCACAAAGGGAAGGGGCGCCACGAGAGCCGCGGGGGTCTCCCCGCACCCGCCCGCCCGCGGCTGGGCACCCCGCTGGGCGCAGGCGCGGCGGGAGCGGGTTCCCGGCCTGGGGGGCGGAGGGGACACCGAGGACGCGGGGTGAAGGGACAGTGTTAGGTGCTTCGTCAGCTCGGGGGCTGGGGGCAGGGGAGGGCCGGGCCGGAGGACGGAAGCGACCGGGGCGGAGGGAGAACAAAGCGGGGTGGCCCGCCCGCACCCGAAAGGAGGGTGCCGGGAAGGGGGGGCACGGGCGGGAGCGCACGGCTCGGCCCGCGGTCGCGAGTTTTGCATTTACCACGATGCCTCGCCCGAAGTCTGGCGCCTCCTCGCTGCTCCCGGCCATGTTTCTCCCGGGGAACGCGGGAAGGGAAGACGGCGCGCGAAGGATCCGGGCGGGCGACGGCTGGCGTGGGGGAGGGGACGTGGGGGTGGGGACGGGGCCGCGCAGGGGGCCGCCCCGCCCCCGGGCAGCCGGCGGGAAGAGAAGGCCTGGCGCGGCTCCAGCGTCCCCGGCGGGCGGCGCGGCGCGGGGCGCAGCTGCGGAGCACGCCCCGGCCGCCGCGCCCCCCGGGAGCGGGAGCAGCCCGCGGCGGCGGCGCGGCCTGCAGGGGAGGGGAAAGGCCCCAGTCCCCGGCCTCCCTGGGTCCGAAGTCCCAGCCTCGGGCTAACAATCTCCTCACTCCTCCTCCCTGTCTTTATGCGGTCGATTATCCCAAGCAAAAGCGTGAAAGCGCCCGCCCCCCGCGTGTTCTCGAACTATCGCTGCGGACGGGAAGCGTCCAGGACGCGTTTCCAAACCCTCCAGCAACTCCCGGCCCTGGAGCTAGAGGATGCTCCTCGCTGCTTTTAAGGGGGCCGTGCCTTGGCGACGGACCTGGGCTTTGAGGATGGGGCTTTTTGTTAACTGTATGGCGGCGGGTGGGGTGGGGGTCCCAGATTTTCTGCTTTACCAATTTTGTAAAAAAACATATGGTCAGAGTTTTAATTGTTTCAGGTTGCAGCTTTATTAAAGCAATCCATCTCCTCTGGTTGCACATCCTTCTTTTGTGGATCTGTTCGGCCGAACCCCTCCTCGCAGCCTTCTCCCAACCGAGCGTCCTGGCTCTCTGGCCACTGCTCCAGGACCCTGCTTTCCCGTGGTGTGGTCATTGTCCCGGTCCCTGACATCTCGCCAGAGTCCTCCCACGGCGAGATCCGAGTTCGAGGCCCTGAACTGAACAAACTTCTCTTGACTCAGGCCTCTGCGAAAGACTCTTTTGTTAAAAATCCTCGGATTCTGGCACGCGGCTGGGAGAGGAATGCTAATTTTGCCTGGGTCCAGGGGAAAGTAGTTATCAGTTAATGTCGCTCTGGGTTGGGAAAATATTAGTCATTCAGGCGTGGCGCCCTGGCCCAGCCCAGCACCGCTGGCTGTTAACGTCCACCCTAAATGCCAGCGCGAAGGAGGCGGCTCCGGGGACCCCTGAGATTGGGCGCCCTGCTTGCCGACTGGCTCTCAGCAATGGGTGACCCGTTTCCTCGTGCCCAGGTAGATGTTTTCTCTCAGCAGTTGTCAGAGGTCCTTGTTTTGAGCCCCTTTTGTGGTCTGCCTCTCACCTCTATTCCCCACGATAAGGGACCGTCTTCTATTTTCATTCTCAACGACTAGGCCCAGAAACCGTGGTCACAAGCAATGCCACTAAAATTTCCGGGAACTGAAAAGTGCTATGATTATGGCGATGATCAAACTTTAGAGTTGATAAGACTCTCTGGGGGAGCTGGTGAGTGCAGCTTCAGTGGGAGCAGATCTGCGGTGACACCCCGAATTCTGCACGTGCAGAGACGCTCAGATGAGTGTGACGAGGTTGGTGCAGGGGCCGTGCTTTGAGGGATTCAGTTGATGATCTTGTTGCTTTGATGTAAAACGTAGCCATTTAAAAGACTCAGTGTGGGTGCAAGGGCCAGACTGAGGGTGAGAGACTTCGAAATATGTCACAGAATTGTTGTTACATAGAAGTCTAAAAGCAGCAACTTTGATCCCAGCCCTGGCACTGTGGAATATGTAAGGGAAATGGTAGATGAATCTTTTTCCCTTAGAAAGGCCAATAGTTTAAACATAAAACCCAGTCAGCTCAGAGTGAAAAAAATGTAACTTGCTTGAAAGACAATAGGTCTCTTATGAATGAACGCTCAAGAACATCCTGTATAGACCTGTATAGGGCATCCTATAAAACCAAAGAATGATGAATGAATAGATTTTAAAAATCTAATTCATTTTATTTGTTATCTTTGTATATTTTAATAATTGTGCAGTCTGATTACACGTCAGTACTTTGGACAGTGTTATGTAATACAATATAATACTCGATATCACAGTGTTTTCCAAGACCAGTATGCGGAAGTAACAGCTCATCTGTCCAGGTTTTATTCTTATTCTTGCATTGTGAGGATTTAGAGGCAAAAATTATTTCTAAACCTCAAATTTCTGTTGTATGTCTAGTGGAATAGCTTTGGACTAGGACTCCAGTTTTTCCTGGGGTTGGGGTACTTGCAGCCTTGGGGCCACATGTGGCCTTCTAGATCCTTGAGTACAGCCTTTTCACTGAATCCAAACTTCACAGAGCAATTCCCTTTTAATAAAAGGATTTGTTCTGTAAAATTTGGATTCGGTCAAGGGGCCGCATTTGGGGATCTGGAGGGCCACATGTGGCCTTGAGGTTGTGGGTTCCCCACTGCAAAGGGGGCAGTACATTTTTTCTCTACTACGTTTGATGATGAGATTAACATGAAATAACATGCAAGAGAATCCTTTGACTGTAAGGTATTACTAATCTGAGATGCTGTGAAAATGTAAGACCAAATACTTGTAAAATTATGCCATGTGAAAATGCCAGGGAATTACCTTTTAATCTGGATGTAAGGTGACTAATCCAGGATAGTTATAGGCGAGGGACAATCTGGGACTGGTATGAGAACAGATACAGAAAAATGATAAAATTACTAAAATAATGGGATTTTCCATAAAAAAGAATATTTTAGCTCAGATTGTCCATTTTCTAATATCCTTTGAAGGAGCTGTAAGAATAAAGATGTGCATATTTGCAAAGTTAAATGCGCTTGCATTTTTCTGTCATTCTCTTTACACCTTTTAGATGTAGGTTCTCTGCATTTTATTTTTTTAAATGTTTAGGTTGGATTTACTCAAATTTCTTTTTTAGGTTTTATTTTATTTTGTTTATTTTTGAGACAGAGTCTTGCTCTGTCACCCAGGCTAGAGTGCAGTGGTGTCATCATAGCTCACTGCAACCTAAAATTCCTGGGCTCAAGCAATCCTCCTGCCTCAACTTCCTGAGTAGCTGGGACTACAGGCATGGGCCACCATGCCTGGCTAATTTTTCTATTTTTAGTAGAGATGAAGTCTTGCTCTTGCTCAGGCTGATCTCGAACTGCTAACCTCCAGCAATCCTCCTGCCTCGGGCTCCCGGAGTGCTAGGATTACAGGTGTGAGCCACCACACCCGGCCTGTTTTATTTTCAATTGACATAATAATTGCACATATTCATAGAGTATAGTGTGATGTTTCAATACATGTATACATTATATAATGATCAAATCAGGGTAAGTGGTGCATCCATCATTTCAAACATTTATCATTTCTTTGTGGTGAGGACATTCAAAATCCTTTCTTCTAGCTATTTTGAAATATACAATACATTACTGTTAACTCTATCGTCCTACTGTGTGGTAGAGTACCAGAGCTTATTCCTCCTATGACATAGTACCCATTGACCAACTTCTCCCTCCCCCTCCTCCTCCCTACCTTTTCCAGCCTCTGGTAACCAGTATTCTACTCTCTATTTTTATGAGATCAACTTTTGTAGATTCCATATATGAGTGAGATCATGTGGTATTTGTCCTTCTGTGCCTGGCTTATTTCATTTAACATAACGTTCTCAGGTTCATCCATGTTGTTGCAAATGACAGAATTTCATTCTTTTTAATGGCTCAATAATAGTATTATTCCATTGTATATATCAATCACATTTTAAAAACCCATTCATCCATTGATGGTAACTTAGGTTGATTCCATATCTTGGGTATTATGAATAGTGCTGCAATAAACATAGGTGTACAGATATCACTTTATCATACTAATTTTAATTCCTGTGGATATATAGTTGGTAATGGGATTGCTGGATCATATGGTAGTTCTATTTTTAATTTTTCAAGGAACCTCCATGTTGTTCTCCATAATGGCTGTACTAATTTACATTCCCACCAACAACATATAAGAATTCTCCTTTCTCCAAATTCTCACCAGCATTTGTTATTTTTTGTCTTTTTATAATGACCATTCTAACTGGGGTGAGATGATATCTCATTGTGGTTTTGATTTGCATTTCCCTGATGATTAGTGATGCTGAGCATTTTTTTCATATACCTGTTGGCCATTTGTATGTCTTCTTTTGGGAAATGTCTATTTGAGTCTTTTTTAGTTGAATTGTTTATTTTTTGTGATTGAGTTGTTTGAGTTCTTTATGTATTCTGGATATTAATCCCTTGTCAGATGCATACTTTGCAAATATTTTCTCCCATTCTGTAGGTTGTCTCTTCACTCTATTGATTATTTCTTTTTCTTTGTAGAAGCCTTTTAGTTTTGTATAATTCCATTTGTTTATTTTTGCTTTTGTTGCCTGCGCTTTTGGAAAAAAATGCTTATTTAGATCAATGTCATGAAGCATTTCCCCTGTGTTTTCTTCTAGTAGTTTCATAGTTTCAGGTCTTATATTTCAGTCTTTATTTTGAGTTGATTTTTGTATGTGGGAAGAGATAGGGGTCTAGTTTCCTTCTTCTGCATGTGGATATCCAGTTTTCTCAGCACCACGGTTCTCTGCATTTTAAATTCTGAAATTCTCTTGTGCCACTACCATGGTGAAAATACAAATATTTGTAATTAGCTGAATTCTCTGCCAGTCTGGAGACTTTTGTCCTGGAAGTACAGATGTCTTTTGACATTTTGGTAATTCTTTGACTTTTGCCAATATTAATCTGTTATTAAAGGAGCAATTCAATCTGTCTACTGAGTTGTTCCTAACAGTCACTCAGTGCCACTAGATTGGAAATACAGAAGGGCATTTAATTTTGAGTCCTGAAACATGAAAATTTTTTTAAAAAACTTTCAGCCTGGGAATTGTGTTGAAATACATAAACATCTGAAACTTAGTGAGTCAGATTGTTAGTCACAGAGTCACTGGCTAAAATCTGGATGAAATCCACTACGGACAAAGAGCCAGGAATAATTATGATGATATTTTGCTTTTCCATAGTGCTGAACAAAACGCTTTACAAATGGTACAAGTACAAAAGAAAGAGTGGCAAGATATTTTCCTGCAAATATTCAGGCTAAGTAAGAATCTTGCTACCTTTGAGGTATTTCCCCCTACTCTACATAAATACAAAAGAAATGTAGTTGCAAATAATTATAACAAAAAGCAACTTAAACAAAAGCTTCATTAGTATTCAATTAGCATAGGAACCAGTCTTTCCTGGTCTCTTGTTTGGAGCAGATTGGAGCCAATGTGTAGACTTACAGTAAAGAAAATAATGGCTTCAGAGTAGTTCTTATGAATAAAGCCAGGAGCTACACTCAGAATTATGTTTTGTATTATTACACTTTTGTTAGTAATTGACCTTCCACTGAAGAACATACTAAGGGGAGATATAAGCCTGTTCTCTTGCAATAATATCATCAGCAGTAAATGCTGGGCAGCTTCAGAGATATCCTCCGACTATCTCCCCATCTGACCGGAACAGGAATTGGATAGCTTCAGAGTGAAAAGAATAATGTGTCCATGTGTTCCTCCAGCTCGAAGAGTCCTGGCAGCCGACCTCAACTCTCTTGGCCACTGTAAAGCAGTCATTGAAAGGACACAGCTGCAGGAACTCGGGACTAAGCAGTAAATAAATCTACAGGGCTGGAGGCAGAAGTTACATACATGACTCTAAAACAATCCTTTGTGGTTATGAATGAATGGATTAGCATCTCATGGTGCTATACCAGCTTATGCAGAATTAATTGGTGCCTCAGCCAGTGCTGAGTTTCAAATGGAAAGATGTCCACTTAAAAAAAAAACTACCTCGAAAACAGGGGGTCACCTTAATCAACAAAATTTTAGCTGGTGTCCTAGGGAGGCTAAGGACCAACTGGGATGGGGATGGAGCTATTTCTCCTCTTAGATGTCCATGGATTCTCTTCAGATCAGAGCTGATGTGTAACACTCACTGGCAACATCCCAAGAACTCATCCAGTTATTGCCAGGTTCTTGCTTGCGTCTTAGAGTTAAGGTCAGGGGAGCTTGGGAAAGAGGATGGAAGATGTGGCTTGAGCACGGAAGAGACTGAGAAGTCTGGACACTGATTTACCTAGAGCAACACTTCCCAAAGAATGTTTTGATCCACTTTTCTTTGTATTCGAAGAAGTTGATGTTTTGATTCATTAGGTTTGAGAAACAATGAGATAAGCCAAGTGAAACAGACTTCTATTTTGTGGAACTTCTAGGAGCCTTTAATATGCCAATACACTTCGCCAATTGTTGAGAAGACTGTTGCAAAATGCAATGCAAATGTTTCCCAAACATTTTTGACCATGGAAACTTTTTTAGGGGGTGTTTTATAAAGGTTTTTAAAAATTGCATTATTATGAAATATTGAAATTTATGTTTTTGATGTTATCTCCAAATAAGAGAGTTTACATGTTCTTAAAGATACAGTAAAAGGACTGAATATTTTAAATATAACGTTGTTTTCAAACTGTGTATAGATTTTTTTTTCTTCTTAAAAATATGCAATAGGAGCTTAAATGGACACGGCTAAGGCCTTTCTCAACCTCCAGAAAGTCCTGGCTTTGCAATTTGGGTCACCTTTCGAATTGATATGAAACTTTGTACTGACCCAGAAGACAAGGAACTGATTTCCAAGCCCCATCTCCCTCCCCATCCTCATTTTTATTTTTTTCTCTCCTCCCAGGTGCGAACAAAATCAGCCTTCTAAGTATAGAGAGTGATGAAAGCCATCTCGTTGTGACAACTCCTTTTTGTCTCCCTCAGAGGCAGTGCAGTGGCTTGCAACGGCAATTGGTTTCAGACATTGCCATCATATAGAATATTCTAGCGAACCGGGAAAGAAAACTGGGATGTGGTATCAAAAGTCATGCAAAGGTGTGGCATACTGGCCTCATGGCTCTTTCCAAGGACCTCAGGATTCTATCACATCTAGGACAATGGGAATCTTTTGCAGCGTCCACAATAATAATCCCATGGTTTGTACTTGAAAGAAACAGAATTCTTTGTATTTTCTAACTAGGGATCATATAACTACACTCCCTCCCTCAGCTGTACCTGTAGGATTCATGGCAACTTGAGACTGACTCACAGACGGTCAAATTTGCTAAGTTTTAGCCATTCTGTTTAGAACTTAAAAAAACAAAGAAAAGGTAAATGTACTTTCTCTTTTAAAATAGCGCATGCAAGTTGTTTTAAATTGGAAAGTATAGAAGAACAGAAGTAAAATATAAAAGCATTTTAAACATGGTTTTGTGTCTTCTTCCAGTTTTGTGATTCTGGAAAGTTTGTCTTACATAGTTGTAACTAAATGCTTTCCCTATAGTTCTATATTTCCCTTCTCTGTTTCACACTCTAAGTAAAATAGATGTCTCACCCAAGTGTTTTTCTATGGTGTAATAAACTGTTTATAAACATTATTTGAAATGGCAATGACATCATTTATTTACCCATTCCCCAATATATTTATATTACTTCCAAATTTTGATTTTATAAATATATAAGTAAATATGTTTGTAATAAAACATTTATATGCATATTAACTATTTCTGGAGGATAAACTCCCCAGAAATGGAATTTCTAAGTTAGAGGGTATAAATATTTTAAGGTTCTAGATATTTATCACTAGATTTAGCTTACAATATTAGTATCTTTCTTCAGTGGAAAAATATAGTAAATCTTACAGAATTTTTAACTGAAAGTGAATAAAATTTTACTGTGAAAACACTTTGAGATTAGAGGGAAAAGAATATTAGCTAACATATGTTAAAAGCTTAGTAATTGGAAATAATAAAAAAGAGTCAGTTTGAATTTGTGATTAATTCTTCACTATACACTACTTTAAAACCATGTGGTTTTATTGTTGCACTCCATAAAGTAATACCCAGACTAATGAAAAGTTTATGGTGCTGTGTCTCAGGCTTGTGGCCCCAGCTCTGGCAGACTCAGCTTTAAAACCGGACTTTACCACCTACCACTTGACCTTGGGCAAGATTCTTAACTTCTTTGCTTTATTTTCTATGTCTGTTCGATGAAGATAATGTCAGTTCCTGCTTCTTGGGTTATCATTAGGCTAAAATAGCAGAACATGTTCAGAGTGATGAGTACCTAAGGAGTGCTCGATACATTTGATCCAGATAGAATAATTTTAAGTGGGATTCCTGGACAGTTAGATGTTTTGTGTTAATAAACAGATCAGTTGAATAATTTAAGAAAATAAACCTGCAATCTTTAAAAGCTTCTTCATGGAAATGAGCTAACATTTTCCCATGAAATTATATTTATTTGTTGTGCTATCAGCTTATTTTATATATATCATATGTTTTTGTTTATGTGTATGAATATGAATATGTAATAACCCATAAAGAAAAACTCTTGTCTAATTAGTATAGTGATGAATTCTGAATTAAGAGGCCTATTTTTTTAAACTTATTGCTTTATTATTTTTTATTTTACACCTGAAAGAAAAAATTAGCTTGATTTAATGGTCTTAATGTTTGGAATATAAAAGACAACAATAAAGGTTAACTTCAAAATCAATGAATATGCTTCACATAAGCTCTATATGAAACAGAAATACATCGCTAATCTCTATATTTATAGTTTAGTTTTAAGGAATAAGTATAAATGCATCAAATAAAAAAATCACTTAACATTTGTCTAAATGTCTTTCAAAAGGATTAGGGAAAGTGTTATATATTTCAGAAGGTTGTCCCTTGATGCAAAAGTGAGCATTAAATTCGGTATTTGGTTTGAAGCAATTTTCTGTTTCCAAGAGCCATTTTAGGTGCTTTGCGGTTACTGCGGTCAGTGGTTTTCTTGCTTTAGCGCTCACTTTACCTTAGATCCTCCATTCTTTCTCAGCTCAGCAAAACTATCATCATCCTTCTGAACCCGAAGCTCAGGCCAACACTGTCATCATCTGACTTTGTCTCTTGCCTTGAGAAAGAACCTTCAGATTCTCTTTGGTTCATACAAAACCCACAAATTGCAAACAACCCTGAGCATCACACACAGGTGAGAACTTTTCAACACACTTTCAAATTAAGGGCATTCAAAGGTTTAGGAGACCAGAAAAGTCTAGTTTGCTTGGTCAGGCCCAATGCTGAACCAAGTAATAATATCATTTATTTCTAACTCCAAGATTGATGTCATTGGCTTTCCATTCTCAGGTTTTTCAGCATGTTCAACACACTGAGTCACAGAGCAGACACACCCAGGTCACCTTTTACAGAGAATAAAGGAACGAGATGGGTGACTCAGGCTTCCCCACAAGGCTGGGGATTTTGCCAGAGCTTAAGTACTATGGGCAGACCGCCTTAAAAAGTGTAAAAGTCGTACCTGGCCTTTGCACTTACTGCCTTTTCTCCTTGATAGTCAAGTCATATTACGTTCTATGTTCTGATTTTTGTATGTGTGGTGTTACCTGTGCCCTTTCTGCATACCTTTCAACTTTTTTTTTTATAAGTCCTAAAGCTAGTCTGTGTTCCTGAGTTCTTCCTTCAGGCATTCTTCTTGGGTTCAGTCCAGTTGTCTAATCAACTGGATTGAATTTTTAAAAGCAGCAGACTTTTAAAAACAGTAGAGACTGAAAATGGTTACTGAAGTTGTCATCTGGGTAGTTATTCGGAAACCTCTTGGAGTTGGTTTGGAAAACCTGAAACGTAGGTTTCCAATGATTGGTTTTATTCTTAGAGTCGTTAGACCTTTTTTCATAAAAGTTTTTTCCAAATTTCCTTCCACACTTTCTTTTGCTGCTTATGAAAGAAAAATCAAAAGGAAAACTCTGACATTAAAAGAAAACCATGAAAAATGATGTAACATGACAGACAACCAGAAATTCCCAAAAGCTAATTTGCTTTTTTTTTTTTTTTTTTGAGACAGAATCTCACTCTGTTGCCCTGGCTAGAGTGTCATGGTGTCAGCCTAGCTCACAGCAACCTCAGACTCCTGGGCTCAAGCCATCCTTCTGCCTCAGCCTCCCAAGTAGCTGGGACTATAGACATGCACCACCATGCAATGCTAATTTTTTTCTATATATTTTTAGTTATTCAGCTAATTTCTTTCTATGTTTAGTAGAGACGGGGTTTTGCTCTTGCTCAGGCTGATCTTGAACTCCTGCCTTCTAGCTATTCTCCCACCTCGGTGTCCCAGAGTGCTAGAATTACAGGTGTGAGCCACCACACCCGGCCCCTAGCTAAGACTTCCAATGATAGTGGACATTTTTTTCTTGACTGATAACTCATTTCTGTGAAGTTTTCCTTAATTTGTTGAAAAGTCAACAGACTCATTTTCTGAATTGATGAACAAAGTTCACTTACAGAAAATAATCATTATCTTTGAATTAAACTCTCAGAGTTTGCAACTCTTATTTTCTGCTAAGAGATTTACATCACTTAAATTCTTCTACACTGAT